>PVKH010035247.1:0-11759 GCA_004027955.1 Chaetophractus vellerosus | reverse complement strand
TCTCAGGAGCAAGAATTCCAAGTTAGGGCCAACTAGTAAGGCACCAAACTCTGGGATTATCTGCCCTGGTATAGGACCTGGATATCTCCAAAGCCCTCTGGTGGCCCTCTGTTTGCAGTTCTTTTGATATGTATTGAGTAAATTGTCACAGGAAATGAGCACAAAAGAGAAGCAGGGAATGGATGTGGCTTAAGTGATTAGGTGCCTCCCTCCCACATTGGAGGTCAAATGTTCAGTTCCTGGTGCCTCTTAAAAATGAAACAAAAGGTGATGAACAGGGAAACAAATGTGACTCAAGCAATTGATCTCCCATCTACCATATAGGATGTCCAGGGTTCAATTCCTGGGGCCTCATGATGAAAGACAAGCTCTCCTAATTGGTAAGCTGACCTGAGTGGAGAGCTGGCTCATGCAGAGTGCTGGCCCACATGGAGAGCTGGCACAGCAAGATGATGAAACAAAAAGAGACACAGAGGAAAGACAATAAGAGACACAACAGACCAGGGAGCTGAGATTGAGGAGAGATTGAGTGCCTGTCTCCCACTCCAGAAGGTCCCAGGATTGGTTCCTGCTTCTGCCTAAAGAGTAGACAAGCAGACACAGAAGAACACAGAGCACACATGCACATACACACACAAACAATGAGGGGGAGAAATAAATAAATAAATTTTAAAATGACAAGGTACAGACACAGCAAGTGCAAACAACAAGGAGGTGGGAAGAGATAAATAAATAAAATAAAGCTTTTAAAAAGGCAGAAAGTCCTAAGCCCCAAGCAGAAACTGAAATGTAATCCAACAGAGTTAATTATTTATTGTAAAGATTTCACGATTGTCAGATTTTGCTTTGATAACTCATGTCCCAAAACTTTCAAAAGGGTATAGCTTGCAATAGCTCATTATTCTCAACCAACAGGCCTGCAGCTAATCTTTTTATTTGAATATGTTGTGAAAAATATCACAATTCAGTCAACAAAATAAATGGATTACCCTCAGGAGGTTGAGGAGGAAGATGGTGGAGTTGGCTTGAAAGTTACTCAGATTGAGACAGAGAAATCAGTAGGATTGGTGTTTCTGTGTGGAAAATGTGTTACATTAACAAGGATTACATAATATCTACTTGCCCTCCAGAATACTTTGTACTGCCAAGTTCTTTGCAGACCAAGACCTAAAGTACTTTTCCCATTATTTGTTGGAAGATGGGTGTCACTTTTGTGCTGGAGCCACCCTAATGGCTGGGCTTTTTGAGAATGGCCCTCCTAAAGGATGTATTGCAGTAGCGAAAAGTTGATCAAAGTATCTGTAATGCAATAACTAGCAATCACCCACAGAGAAGTGATGTTTACAAATTGAATTCGAATAAGACCTTGTCTAATATCCAAGAAATGCAGAAGGCACTTGTAAAACTTAAGCAACTATGTGCTAATGTGCCTTTTGAAGAAACTTAACAGAAATGGCTATCTTCATTGGAAAGTACTAGGTAGTTATAATACATAAAGGCATTCTTTAAACATACAGTAGAACTTATGTACTGCTGGAGAGCAAACATATCTCTGCAATCCTACAAGAGGAAGAGGAAGAGATTTGAGTTACTTCATATTTTCTCTTATTCAAGTGATGCTGGATCCCTTTATTCAGATAATTTCTGTAATTCGGTGTCTTCTACAGAAGGGGTGGCTCATGGCTGACTACTAGCTGCTGGACAGATGCAACAATTTAAAGAGTTCAGAAAAAGAATCTACTTATTTTGCTATTATTGGATGCCACATGGAAATTGCTAGAACAATATCTGGCAGCATTTGAGTTCTCTGAAATTTCTTTAGTGGTACACATCTCACTGTTACACATATTCCTATTCAACGGTCTTCACCAATGAGTGAAGCAAACCACAGAGTTTTCTATAAGCAAAACTATCCTATTGGTTGATGAAAAGAGGTTAAAATTCACATCGGTTTGGGACTGGTCTCTTCAGTTTAGAGAAAAGTATCACAACATTTTCTGTAATGCCTTATACACTGGGAAGAGCAAGACTTATATACAGGATGGCTCTGTGAAATCTTTTAAATGGACAAAGAAAAGCTACACCTCCAAAATAAGATGACTGCTATCCTTCTTCATCAGTGGCCAATTACTGCTTCAAAAGAGAAACTCCTTAATATGAAAACTGAAGCCAGAGTTGTGGGAAGATGGTATTATATGAGGCAGGGAGGGCTCAACTCTTTCACAAAAATAACAGAGAAAGAGCCAAAAGCTATCCAAGGGACCTGCTTTCAGGATCAACAGACCAGGATAGTGCTTCAAAACTCCCAGGATGGTGAGGGACAGAAAGATGAAGAACTTAAAACAACAAATGTGGGCTACCAAACCCTTGAGGCATCCAGGAAGAGCTCCATTCCCCAACACCCAAGATATTATACTGGTGTAAACCCCTAGTTCTCTGCAGCTGACTGAGAAGGGAACATATTCCTACCTGTGAGCTGTTACAAGGAAAAAGAAAGGGCATTGGGGGGAATTTCTTCAGTGAATTCAGCTAGCAGATTCTGCTTTCAATCTCAGCTTTGGCCAGACTAAAACACAGGAAAACAGATATTGAAAGAAACACTTCCAAGGAAATGTGCCCTGGTGAGCACCACCTACAGACAGGTATGGAAATTGCATGGATAAATCTGCATTGAGTTCTTTCTGTACCCTAACTCCTGGGAGAAAATATGCACCCCATTAATGAGTTTCTGGCACAATTTTGATAACTTAAGTTGGGCAACTAAAAAGACATAGAATAAGTTGAACAAAATATCAAAGTTCTGTGAAAAAAATGTAATAGGCCAGAAAGAGAAATTGGCTGTCAGAGTAAATTCTCCAACCTATTCAGATGCTTAAACATCAATAAAACATTACAGGCCATATTAGGAAACAGGAAGAGATAGCCCAGTTAAATAAACAAATCAAATATCCTGAAGAGATATGGGATTTAAGGCAATTAATCAATGATAATTACACACTCTCATAAATCAATTCAAAGAATTGGAAGAAAATGTGACTAAAGGGATAAAAGATATTAAGAATACTCTGAGTGAGCATAAAAACAATGTGAAAGCCTGCAACTAAAAGTAACAGGCCTTATGGGAATGACAGTCATGATGGATGAGATTAAAAATAAATTAGAGGCACTTAAGAGCAGATTTGAATTGCTCAAAGACAGAATTAGTGGTTTCAAAGATAGAACATATGAGCCAGAAAAGAAAGGAGAAGAGAATGGAAAAATAGAACAGAGTCTCAGGGAATTAAATGACAATGTGAAACACACAAACATTCACTTTATTTGTTTCCCAGAAGGAGAAGTGACTGGAAAAGACATAGAAAAAATATTTGAGAAAATAATGATCAAAAACTTGTCACCCCTTAAGAAAAATATAAAATATCAATATCCAAGAAGGACAACATATTCCAGACAGAAAAATTTCTTAATAGACCTACCCAGGGACAGCTACTATTCAGAGGACAAGTATCAAAGATAAGAGTATTCTGAAACAGCAAGATAGAAGCAAAGCATCACTTACAAGGGAAACTCCAGTAGATTAAGTGCCAACCTGTCATCAGAAACCATGGAGGAGAGAAGAAAGTGGTAAGATGTTTCTAAAGTATGGAAAGAGAAAAACTGTCAGCCAGCAATTCTGTATCCAAGAAAACCATCCTTTAAAAATAAGAGTGAGTTCAAAGTCTACACAAACAAACAAAAACTGATAAAATATGTTACCAAAACACCTGATTTTAAATAGCTACCAAAGGGAGTGTTGCATCCTGAAAGGAAAAATCAAAGTTCAGAGATTTGTAAAAGAATGTAGAAATGAAGAATATTAGAAAGGGTAAATTAAAGTGGAAGTAGACAGACAATAGTATGATATGACAACACAAAGCCAAAAGACAAAATGCATGAATTAAGTAATGCCTTTGCACTAATAAAAATGAAGGTTAAGGTCTTAAACACCCCAAACAAAAGATATAGGCTGAAAGAACAGATAAAAAATATGAACCATATATATGTGGTCTACAAGAGACTCACCTCAGACATAAGGACTAAACCAGGTAAAATGTGAAATGTTGGAAAAGGATATTTCATGCAAATAGTTGCCAAAAAGCTGGAATAATGATACTAATATTGAACAAAATAGATTTTAAATGTAAAACTGTTTTAAGGGGTGAAGAAAGTCATTATATATTAATAAAAGGGAAGAGTTACCAAGAATAAATGTCTGGTCAAAGTGTTCCAAGATATATGAAGCACACACGGACAGAGCTGAAGGGAGAGATAGATGTCTCCCTAATAACAGTTGGTGACTTCAATACACCACTCTCAGTATTGAACAGAACATCTGGAAAGAGGTTAAATAAAGAACAGAGAGCTTGAATAATATGGTAAATGAAGTAGACCTAACAGACATTTATAGAGCATTGCATCCCAAATCAGCAGGATATGCTCCCTTTTCAATCACTCATGGATATCCTTCTTGAAGATAGACCATATGTTGGGTCACAAGACAAGTCTCAATAAATTTAAAAAGATTGAAATTAAACAAAACACTTTTAATAATCAGTGGGTCAAATCTGAAACTGCAAGTGAATTTAGCAAATAAATTGAGATAAATGAAAAGGAAAACACAACATATCAAAACATATGGGACACTGCAAAGGCAGTGCTGAGAGAGAAATTTATACCCTTCAATGCTTATGTTTAAAAAAAAAGAAGAAAGAGCTAAAATTGAAGGTCTTACTGCTACCTAGAGGACTAGAAAAAGAACAAAAAACTAATCCCAAACCAAGCTGAAGGAAAGAAATATGAAGCTCAGAGCAGAAATAAATGAAAGTGAGAAAAAATAGAATCCACAAAACCAAATTTGGTTCTTTGAGATCAACAAAATTGACAAATCCTTAGCTAGACTGGCAAGAAAAAGAGAGAAGATACAAAAAATAAATAAATAAATAAAATCACAAATGGGGACATTGTTAATGACCCCACAGAAATAAGTGTGATCATAAGTGGATTCTAGGAACAATGAATGCCAAAAAACTAGACAATGTAGACAAATGGACAAATTCCTAGACACACAGGAACCACCTACAATGACCCGAGAAGACTAGGAATAAAAAAACAATCAGAAGGAAGAGACAGAAACAGTAATCAAAAACCTCCCAAAGATGAAAATCCTGTGTTCAGCTGGCTTCACAGTGAATTCTACCAATCATTCAAAAATGATCTTTGTATTAGTCAGCCAAAGGGGTGCTGATGGAAAATACCAGAAATCTGTTGGCTTTTATAAATAGTATTTATTTGATGTAGAAGCTTACACTTACCAGGCCGTAAAGTGTAAGTTACTTCCTTTGCCAAAGTCTGTTGCCACGTGTTAGAGAAAATGGGCTGCTATTCAGAGCAATAGACCAACTTACAAATATAATCCAATATCTATCTTTGGAATTCATAAATTATACTAAACTGCTACTATGTTATACAAATCTTGCACAAACTCTTCCAAAAAATTAACCAGGAAAAATGCTACCAAACTTGTTCTATGAATACAACATCAACCTAATATGAAAACCTGATAAATGGACTATGAAAAAAGAAAATTACATTGCAAAAATTCTCACTGTCATGATTTTGTGATAATCAGGGTAGGCTAAACATTTGCTATATTGGAAACCATACATGTGTCCCCAGACCTAGCTTTTCTCCCTAGGTCTGGTTTTTGGAATGCTGGTAATAAACCAAGCTTGATTTATTATATGACCATCCTGTAAGGGAAAAGACTGTAACTTTGGGTATCTTTGTTCAACTTTAATCATTATAACAGGGGAATGGAGGTGGATCAGGTGGTTGGGAATGCATCTCCCATATGGAGAGACATGGGTTTGATCCCTGGGAACTCCCAGGAAAAATTTATAAAAAAGAAAAATATAGAAGGCCATCAGGCCCTGTGTGCAGGTGAACCACCAGGCCCCATGCATGGGTGCATTTCCATGGCCTCTGTTTGGGTGAGCTGCCAGGCCCCATGAGCCATGCAACAAGATGATGATATAACAGGAGTGACACAAGGGAGAGGCAAGATGAGACACATTGAAAATCCAGGAACTAAGGTGGTGCACATGGCAGGACACCTCTCTCCCACATTGGAGGTTCTGAGGATTGAAGCCCAGTGAAGACAGAAGCAGAAGGATGAGAAGAGAGGGCAAGAAAGAGGCACAGAATCACCCAGCAAATGGACACTGAAACAGCAAAAATGGGGGTGGTAACAATGCATAAAAGTAAATAAATAAATAAATCCTTTAAAAATTATAGGGGAGGAAGATATGGACTATAGTTTGTAGTAATATTTTGACAATGCTCTTTCATGATTTGTTAACAAATGTTTCACAACAATGCGAGGTGTTTGTGGGAGGGTGATGTGTGGAAGCCCTGCATGATGTTATACATATTTGTTTTGTAAGTTCACAATGTTTACTGAACACTTATAGTTTATGTATGTTCTTGTATGAATGATATACTTCAATAAATTGTTTTTTAAAAAATTAAAATTACAGACCTATATCATTAATGAATATAGATGCAAAAATCCTCAACAAAATACTTGCAAACTGAATCCAAAAGCATATTAAAAGAATTATACACCAAGATCATGTGTGTTTAATCCAGGTATGCAAGGATGGTTCAACACCCACAAAAATAATTCGTGTAATTAAAAAATGGATAAATTGTAGGAGAAAAATCACATGAACCTCTCAACTGATGCAGAAAAGACATTTGACAAAATACTGCACACTTTCTTGGTTAAAAAAAAAATTCCAAAATTTCAGAATAGAAGGAAGTTTTCTCTCTATGGTAAAGTTCATATATGAAAAAAAACTACAGCTAGAATTGTACACATGGTAAAAGTCTGAAATCTTCCTGTTGAGATGAGGAACAAGAAAAGGATGCCCACTGTCACAATTATTATTCAATATTGTGCTAAAATTACTAGTTAGAGCAACTAGGCTAGATAAAGAAATAAAGACATTGGACAAATGTCTATTCAAGTCTTTTGCCCAAGTCTTTTTAATTGGGTCATTTGTCTTTTTATTGTTGAGTTGTAATATCTCTTTATATATCATGGATTTTAAACTCTTATCAGATATGTGATTTTGAAATATTTTCTCCCATTGAGTTGGCTGCCTTTTCACTCTTGAAAGGGTTCTGTGAGGTGCAAAAGTGTCCAATTTGAGGAGGCCCCATTTATCTCTTTTTTCTTTTTTTGTATGTGCTTTATTTGTAAGATTCAAGAAACCATCACCTACTATAAGGTCTTGAAGCTGTTCCCCTATGTTTTCATCTAGCAGTTTTATGGTCCTCACTTTTGTATTTAGGTATTTTATCCATTTTGAGTTGATTCTTGTATAGGGAGTGAGATAGTGTTCCTCTTTTATTCTTTTTCATTCTTTATAGACATCAAGTTGTTCCAGCACCATTTGTTGAAGATACTGTTTTGTTGCATTAATATTAACTTGGTAGGTTTGTCAAAATCCAGTTTCCTATGTAAGTAAGTGTTTATTTCTGGATTCTGAATTCTATTCCACTGATCAATGTGTCTATATTTATGCCAGTGCCATGATCTTTTCACCACTGTAGCTTTGTAATATGTTTCAAAGTCAGGCAGTGAAATTCCTCTCATGCCACTCTTCTTGTTTAAAATGTTTTTAGCAATTCAGGTGCACTTTCCCTTCCAAATGAATTTGGTAATTGCTTTTCCTAATTCAATAAAGTCAGCTGTTGGGATTTTGATTGGTATTGAACTGAGTCTATAAGTCAGTTTGGGTAATTTTCTCTCCTCTTCAATTTTCTGGAAGAGTTTAAACAGAATTCATGTTAATTCTTTTCAAAATGCTTGGTAGAATTCACCTGTGAAGCCATCTGGTCCTGGACTTTTCTTTGCTGGGAGATTGGTTTAAGTTCCTGTATTTCTTGTAGCATCAGTGTAGGTTGGTTGCACATTTCTAGGAATTCATACATTTCATTTATGTTATCTTGTTTGTTGGCATACAGTTTCTCATAATATCCTCTTATGTCATTTTATTTCTGTGGGATCAGGTGTAACTTCCCTTTTTCATTTCTGATTGTATTCATTTGCATCTTCTCTCTCTCTCCCTCTTTTTCTTTGTTAGTCTAGCTAGGGGTTTGTCAATTTCATTGTCCTTCTCAAAGACCAGCTTTTAAAAATATTCTCTCTTTACTTTTGTTCTCAATTTCATTTATTTCTGGATAATCTTTAATATTTCTTTCCTTTTGCTTGCTTTGGGGTTGGTTTGCTGTTCTTTTCCAGTTTCTCTAGTTGTTCAGTTAAATCTTTGGGTTTCACTCTTTCTTCTTTTTTAATATAAGCATTTAGGGCTACAAATTTCCCTCTCCAGATTGTCTTCACTGTATCCCATAAGTTTTGATAAGTTGTATGCTCTTTTTCATTTGACTCAATATATTTACTGATTTCACTTGCCATTTCTTCTTTGACCTAATGATTATTTTGGAGTATGTTGGTCAGCCTCCAAACATTTGCAAATTTAGTTTTTCCTGTATATTAATATTATTGATTTCTAGTTTCATTCCATTATGATATGAGAAAGTGCTTTGTATAATTTTGATCTTTTTATATTTATTGAGAACTGCATTGTGATCTAACATGTGGTCTATCCTGGAGAAAGATCCATGGGCACTTCAGAAGAATGTATAACCCACTGAGTTTGGATGCATTGTTCTATATATGTCTGTTAGGTCTAATTCATTTTTCATATTGTTCAAATTCACTTTTCCCTTATTGACCTTCTGTCTAGTTTTTCTATTTAGTGATGTGAGGGGGGTGTTGAAGTCTCCAATGATTATTGTACAGACATTTATTTCACCCTTCAGTTTTGCCAAGTTTGTCTCATGCATTTTGGTGCACCCTGGTTAGCTGCATAGATATATATGACTGTTATATCTTCTTGGTGGTTTGCCCATTTCATTAATATTGATATATAATTGCCTTCTGCATCTCATAACATTTTTACACTTAAAGTCTGTTTTGTCTGATATTAGTATAGCTACTCCTGCTCTTTTCTGGTTACTATTTATGTGGAGTATATTTATACAGTCTTGCAATTTCAGCCAGTTTGTATCCCTGGGTCTAAACTGAGTTTCTTGTAAGCAGCATATGGATGACTCATGTTTTTAATCCATTCAGTCAGCCTGTACCTTTTGATTGGGGAGTTTAATCCATTCACATTCAATGATATTATTGCAAATGTACTATTTACTTTCTCCATTTTATTCTTTGTTTTCACAGGTCATATCATTTTTTTTCTGCCCTTTTACTCTTTTGTTACTTTCAACTCTTCTTTCTTCTATAGTTTCCTCCAATAATGTCATTATTTCTCATATCTTTTCCTTCTAGGTTCTATGGCTTCCTTTAATTATTCCTGAAAAGGTGGATTCTTTTTTGCAAAGCCTCGTAGCTTCTGTTTGTCTGTGAACCTTTTATGCTCAGCTTCGTATTCAAAGGACAATTTTGCTGGATAAAGAATTCTTGGCTGGCAGGTTTGCTCTTTCACTATCCCAATTGTATCATACCATGCTCTTCTTGACTCCATGGTTTCTGAAAAGAAATCTGCACTGTCTTACTGGATCTCCCTTATACCTGATGGTTTGTTTCTCCCTTGTAGCTCTGAGAATTTTCTCTTCTGATCATTTGACATTTTGAGTAGTATGTGTCTTGGAGTAGTTCTATTTGGATTTTCTTATTGGGGTATGGTGCACTTTTTGAAAATGTAAGTCCATTTCTTTCATGAGAGTTGGGAAATTGTCAGCTCTTATTTTTTCAAATACTCTTCCTGCCCCTTTCTTTTCTCCTTCTGGAACTCCCAATGACATGTATGGTGTGGCATTTCATGTTGTCACCAACTTTCTGAGTCCCTGCTCAAATTTTTCCATTCTTTTCTCTTTCTGTTTTTTCTCTCTTAAATTTTAATTGTTCTGTCTTTGATATCACATATTCTTTATTCTATCACTTTGAGTCTGCTCTTGTATGCCTTTAATGCTTTTTTAAGATTTATTTTATTTATTTATTTCTGCCTCCCTCTGGCTGTTTTGTGCTCACTGTCTGCTCTCTGTGTCTGTTCACTGTGTGCTTATCCACTTTTTAGGGGGCACTGGCAACTGAACATATGACCTCCCATATGGGAGGGGGTTCCGAATGGCTTGAGCCACCTCTGCTCCCTCTAATATATTTTTATCTCATTTATTGTTTATTTCATTCCCATGAGCTCTGTTACTTTTCTGTTCAGGATTTTAAATTCTTCTTTGCCCTTGCTCAATGTCTTCTTGATGTCATTTATCTCTTTAACCATATTGTCTTTCAACTCATTAATTTGATTTTGGAAATTTGTGTGCGATTTGCTAATTAGTTCTCTCAAATTCTGTATCTCTTCTGGCGTTTTGATGTATTACTTTTCTTGGGCCATGTCTTCTATTTTCTTAGTAGGGTTCAAATTTTTTTGCTGATGTCTAGGCATCTGATTAGGATGTAGTTCACTCAGATGCTCAATTTCTTTCTCTTTTGTAGGGATTTAGTGGCAGGAGGATGTGTGTTACTACAGCTCTTTGATCTTGGCTCAACTTGGATTGTTAGGATTGTCCTACTGGTTGCTCAAAACTGGGTACTGGACCCAGAAATTGGTTGTAGACTTACTTCCTAGGGCTTTGGGAAGTAAAGCTATAGAGGCCAGAAAAATCCTCTCCTACTTATTTTTAATTTTCTTATGTGCAATTCTTTGCTCTGACAGCAAATGATGCTCTTTGGCAGCTCTCAGTTCAGTGCCTGGTTGGAGTGTATTTGTTGCAACACAGACAGGATCAATGTGATAGAGCTTCCTGTCTGAAGGCTAGGAGCCTTAGAATTCAAATTTTCTCTGAGACAGTTCTCCAGCCTTCTCTGGAGATCCCCTCACTTTCCCTGGGTCAGAAATATTTCCACTCCCCTCTGAGTTCTCAACAATCAGTCCCTGTTAGTAGAGAAGGAGATTGGGAGTGTCACATATGTTTTGCCTATTCTTGTCTCTCAAGGCAAACAATGGCACAGCCCCACCCATCCTGGAATGGCCCCTGGGACACAGCAGACTAAATTTGTGAGTTAAGACCAGAATCAGCCTTAGGCTGTGACCTTCTTTCTCCCCTTTCCTGGGGCATCATCAACAATCAGTCCCAGCTAGAATATAGGGAGATTGTGTGTGTCTGATTTCTCCAGTCTTTTTCTGCCTCCCAGGTAATAGAATCCTGTGGCCCCACCAGGCCTAGAAGAGCTCATGGGACACAGCAGACCAAATCTGTGGTTCAGAAGCTGAGTCAGCCTTAGGCTTTGTCCTGCCCTCTCCTCTTACCTTGGGTGGTAGGTCCCTGGAATCCCATTTATCTGTAGCAGCAGGCCCAGTGACCTGAGAATTCTAAATTACCTTTAGTGTGGGGGATGGTGCCAGCAGCAGCAGCTCCTGGTTTCATTTCACAGTTGAGAAAAATACAGCTGGCCTGACCTATGGACTGTGGTTAAGAGTAATAATGTAATGTTCTTACATCAATGCCAAAGATGTACTGTGTTGATAATGGGGAAGTATGGAAGATGTGTGCCAAATGTACATTGTGGTCCTGGTAATAATCAGATGATATTATCTCATAATCTGAAACAAATATTCCACCATGGTGTGGTGTGTTCA
>PVKH010035245.1:0-11761 GCA_004027955.1 Chaetophractus vellerosus | reverse complement strand
ACTGAGCCACACCCGCTTCCCCACCATACTCTTTTGAGTACCATGGCTTTGAAATAACTTTTAAGATTGGGAAGTATAAGTCCTCCAACTTCAGTCTTTCTTGTGGAATCTTTATCTGAAATTACTATGAAGGTAATGCTGGTTGCAGAGAATGAGTTAGGTAATTTTTCTCCTCTTTAAATTTTTTGGAAGAGTTTGAACAGAATTAAACTTGTCTTCTTTGAATGTTTGGTAAATTTTCCTCTGAAGCCATGTGGTCCTGAACAAATTTTTGGGAGCATTTTGATTATGGATTCAATCTCTTAATTAGTCATTGATTTGTTATCTTCTATTTCTTCTTCAGTCAATGTAAGTAGTTTATGTGCTTCTCAGAATTTATCTTTTTCTTCTAAGTTATATACTTTTTTGGCATATATCTTTTGTTAAACAATTTATTGAAGTATATCATTCATACATGAACATATATAAACTGTAAGTTCAGGAAATGTTATCTTACAAAACAAACATGCATAATATCATACAGGGCTCCCACACATCACCCCACACACACAAACATCCTACATTGTTGTGAAATATTTGTTAACAAATCATTAAAGAGCATCATCAAAGTATTACTAACTATAGTCCAAATCTTCCTCCCCTATACATTTTTAAGGATTTATTTATTTATTTATTTACTTTTATCTATTTTCACTCCCCCCCCCCCATTTTTGCTGTTTCTGTGTCCATTTGCTGGGCAACTCTCTGTGTCCATTTCCTGCCCTCTCTTGTTATCCTTCCCCTCCTGTCTTCGCTGAGATTCATTCCTCAGAACCTCCAATGTGGGAGACTACCATCTGCATCACCTTAGTTCCTGGTTTTTCAGTTCATCTCATCTTGGCCCTCCCTTGTGTCACTCTCCTGTTATGTCATCATCTTGCTGTGTGGACATGAGGCCTGACATGTAGGTGGATGGGTGGGTCCAGTCAAGTGGGGACTGAAGGACAGTGGGAGTCTGAAGGATGGAGCCCAGGGACAAAGGGAATGTATATCCCCTTGGCTCATCCCTGTTGTGCTAGGGAAGGCAGCAAAGATCTAGGGTGGAAAGAACAGGTGGGCAGCCCCTGGTATGCACTGTTTGCAATCAGGTGCAAAGGGCTAGGGTCCCTGTGGTGGAGAAGAGTTCTAGCAGGTGAGAGATTTTTGCCCCCACATTTGAGGACACTATCACCCCCACCAGGCCTGGCTTAGTGCCACTTGTCAGTGCCACAGTGGCCAGGTGGCACATTGGAGGCCACCATGCCAGCGCACTGCAGGGGCAGAAGTCCTGGAGGCCTTCACTGGAAGGAGCCATTCTCTGGGTGTGGCAGCCAAAAGAAGAGACAGCAAGACAGACAGTCGGATGTTAAAAGCCTACATCACCTTGTATTACCAGGCAGTCTCCCATGCAAGTATGAACTTTTATATGTTCATATAACTTTTATATGTTCTGAACTTTTATATGTTCTGACATAAGAGGACATCAGGTGCAACTTGGAGCCTCAAACATCATGCTGCACAGGAGGGATGGTGGAGCATTGCCCAACTGCAGGGGCTGAGGTCCCCCAGTGCCCAGCTCCAGGCTACAGGCCCTTCCTTGATGCCACCAGCTCCCTGGGTACCCCTGAGGGCCAAGATGCTGACTGGAAGGTGAGCTGGCATTGGCAGTGCCAGACCATCTGTCTGGCTGACCAGAGGCCAAGGGTCAAAGGCCTCTGCAAGTTCCAATGATGCATACCTCTGCTTGGCTTCTGACACACCACAAAGTAAGGCATCCTGGGGGGGGGGGATTTCCCTCAGGCCCTTGGCAATGCCCCATCCTGCCTAGCTTGGCTTAGTCCCTGGAAGGTCCCCAACCCCTTACAAACCACCATGTGCATGCCCATTCCTAGCCCATGCCTGATCCTGTGGTGACCATTTTGTCAGGAACATGCAGTGACAAACCTCTACCACTAGGGCCAGTTGAACTTATTAGACCCTATGGAAGTGCAGGTCTCAGTAACTCCTAACTACACAGATGGGAGTCTGTTGCAAAAGAAAGTGCTGTTGGATGTACAAGCACTGAATTTTGGATATGCAAACTGTAGCAGTTTGGTAATATTTATGAATTCCAAAAATAGATATTGGATTATGTTGGTAAACTAGTCTCTTCCTCAAGACATATTATATATTGTATTGGATTCAGAGGTTTCACTCTTACTTGATTAAATTATGATTAATGTTTTGATTGGGCCACATTGATGGGTAGGGACTCACAGAGAAAATGACAAGGCAGAGGAGTTAGTTGGAGTTTTGATCCTGGAGCCTGGGAAGTAAGCACAAAGAGAAACAGATATATGAGGAAAGAGAGAAGGCTTCATTAGGTACAGCAGAGGTCCCAGGAAGAGAGACATGCCCTTTGCCTTAGAGTTTATGGCTGTCTTTGTGGAGAGAGCAGAGCACCTGATCCCAGAGAGAAATGAGCCCCCAGAAGAGAGACAAGACTTATCCCAGCCTGTGCCTGAGAATGGAAGAAGCTGGGACCTCAGAGCCTTAGGAGGAAGAGGGAAGCTGAACTCTTGCAGAGACTGGCAGCCATCTTGCTCCAACACATAGCAACAGACTTTGTTGAGGGAAGTAACTTACACTTTATGACCTTGTGACTGCAAGCATCTACCCCCAAATGAATACCCTTTATAAAAGCCAACCAATTTCTGGTACTTTGCATCAGCACTCCTTTGGCTGACAAATGCAGAATTTGGTATAGAGGAGTGGGGAAGTGCTTTTGCAATGACCAAAATTCTGGAATGGTTTTATAAATGGGTAAGAGGTATTTTTTGGAGGAATTGTGAAGTGCTTGATAGAAAAGACCAAGATTGCTTTGTGGAGACTGGTGGATGCTAAAGAGACTTCTTATGAGGTCTTAGAAGTAAATGATGAGGCTAGTATTGGAACCTGGAAGAAAGGTGATCCATGTATTAAAGTTGCAGAGAACTTAGCAAGATTAACCCCTGGTGTTTTATGGAAGGCAGAACTTGAAAATAAGCCTGGTCATTTAGCTGAAAAACTTTCCAAAGTAAACTCTGAAAGTGTGGCTTGGCTTCTCCTTGTAGCTTATAGCAAAGTGCTGGATAAGAGAGATAAGTTGACAACTGAACTGTTGGGCACAAGGAAAACAGAAACTGATTCTAGAAATTCCAAGCCTCTGGAAATCAAGTCCCCAGATGATAGTGCACCATTTGAGGACTTAACTAAACTTGGAACTTGTAAAGCAGGGTTGAAGATGCAGTTATTTAGAAAAGACTATTGGAAAGACTTACTGTCTGATGGCTTGGACCCCTGCTTCTTGCTAAACCAACAAATTTTTTAGAGAGGTGTATGAACAAAACCACTGTCAGCTTGGAAAAGGGACATTGAAGGGAGAGATTGAAGGAGAAATGACTTCAAGAGGAAACCATGGAAGAAGAGATCTGGAATTAAGACATCTCCTTGGGCCAATAGAGGAACCCCACCCATGTTTATAGAGAGGGTGTTTGCCCCAGCAGTTGAAGAGAGTGGATGTTTCCACCCAATGTCCAGGGAGAGTTTTGCCAACCCAGGGTACAGAGAAGTTGGAGCATATTCCCTAAGGATTAGGGAGGTTAAGTTCACCACCCCATAGGTCTGAGGGGGGTGGGCCTGTCCCCCATGGATTTGCATAGGCCAGGTCACCAACTCATTGCTCTGAGAGGGTTGGGCCTCCATGCCAAAGGTTAGAGAGAATGTTGTCTCCACCTCACTGTACTAGGGAGGTTAAGACTCTAACCCAAAGATTGAGTAAAATGGTGGCCATCACCCCAACACTCTTGGAGGGTGAGGTCTGGATATTGGTCACCACTCAGAGCTTGATGAGGGTGGAATAAAAAAATAGCTATTGGGCCAGCCTGTGGAAAGGATGGGTCCCCATGTTGCCCCTGGGAGAAGAAACCAGCATCTTAAGAATGACTCTCTGACTTTGAAATCTAATGAATTATACCCTGCAGGTTTTCAAAACTGTTTTAGACCCATGACAAATGTTTCCCTCCTAATTTCTCCTTATGGTATTTGTCTTTTTTCTGTTCATTTGTGTATTGGAAGCAGATAAATTGTTTTGTAAGTTTTAGAGGCCTACAGCCAGATGGGAATTTGCCTCAAGACAAACTGTATTTCTTGAGACTGATTGTGATATGATTCTGTTTTTAATATTGTGCTGATTTAAGGGTTTTTAAAAAAAGAATATATATATATATATATATATATATATATATAGTAATGTCCTTTTGGAACTCAGATGGTGGAGTGTAGCAGTTTGGTATTATTTATGATCCCCCAAAATAGATACTGGATTATGTTTTTAAACTGGTCTGTTCCTCTGGGCATATTATATATTGTACTGGATTCATAGATTTCACTCTTACTTGATTAAATTATGATTAAGGCTTGATTGGGCCACATTGGTGGGCAGGGACTCACAGAGAAAATGGCAAGGCAGAGGAGTTAGTTGAAATTTTGATCCTGGAGCCTGGGGAGTAAACACAGAGAGAAGCAGGTTTGTGAGGAAAGAAAGAAGGCTCCATTAGACATGGAAGAGGCCCTGGGAAGAGAGACATGCCATTCACCTGACAGTTTACAGCTGGCCTTATGGAGAGAGCAGAGCAGCTGAGCCTGGAGAGAAATGAGCCCCAAGAGAGGACAAGACTTGTCCCTGCCTGTGGCTGAGATTGGAAGAAGCTGGGACTATGGAGTCTTAGGAGAAAGAGGGAGGCTGAACCTTCACAGAGACTAGCAGCCATCTTGCTACAACATGTAGCAACAGAATTTGGTGAGGGAAGAAACTTATGCTTTATGGCCTGGTAAGTGTAAGCTTCTACCCTAAATAAATACTCTTTATAAAAGCCAACAAATTTCTGGTACTTTGCATCAGCACCCCTTTGGCTGACAAATACATAAACTATCCAAGTTGGCCACTGTACCCCTTCCACCTCTTGGTCAGCAGCTTTCATCTTGTTGTTGGGCATTAATGGAGACAGAGCATTTAACCAGTGATTGCTCCTCTGTGATTATTAAGACCAAAACTGACCATAGTCATGTACTCACTAATCCTACTAATAAAATAGGGCATGTTCAACAGAGCTCCATCATTAAATGGAAATGCACATCCAGGAGTAATCTTCAGCAGGACTTCAAGGAGTTAGCTGGCTCTATGAACAAAGTTTTACTTTGCTGGATGGGGTGAAACAGCCCACAGGGATGGTCCTGCCCCTCCCTTGGCTAAGTGGGGTAGTACAGCTGATAGCATGTCTTGGTTCACAGATCAAACTGCAAAACTCATGGCTGATGGAATCCATTGGGCTACTATGGTGATCTGTCCCAAGAATGGACACTTATTGACTGAGGCTGGATAAGGGCATTCTGTCCAATGGGTTGAATTATTGTAGTGGGGTTGGTTGTGCAGGTTGCCCCAACAAAAATTTCTGCTATGTATTTATAGATCCATGGCCTCTTGCAAGCTGACTATCCATATTATCTAGTGACTGGCATATAAATGATTGGATTATAAGAAGCTCACCCTTGTAGTCACTAGGGCTATGGGAAGAGATTGTGAGTTGGGATGAAGATTATTTTGTCACCACTGTTGACACCCATTGCAAAAGGCCACTTTAAACTGACCAACAAGTTGCAATGATTGCTGAATGGATCCACCACAGAGTAGGAAACAGAAGTCCCACTCAGATTCCAGAATGGACGAATCATGAGGACTCACTTTAGAAGAGGCAGAGGTCAAAGATACAGCACAGTCATGTGACTCCTGACACTGAGCTCAGGCTGTACTGCACTGTGGTGGGCCATATCAGCTGGGATTTAGGCCCTGTATGACAGTGGCAACTCAACCACATTAGAATGCTTATCATCAGACAAGGTTTCCAATAGTGTCTCACCACTTTATGTACATACACTTGATATGGGACAACAATTCACATGCTACATATCTATGCTGGGATGACTGTTGCAGCCTTGGAGAAACACCTGGGCTATGTGATCTGATATACAAGAATCCAATCAGATCAAGGTACCTCATTTACAGCATGTGTGACCCAGCAATGGGCATGCTCCCACTGCATGATATTGGACTTTCATGCTTCCTATGATCACCAAGCAAATGGGTTGATAGAACATTGGAATGGATGACTCAAGTAACAACTACACAAAGGCCACTAGGAGGAAAAACTTATTTGGGTGGAAACCCTGTATAATTAAGGCTATTTGCACATTGAACACTGCATTCCAGTGGAAAAGAAATATGACAATACAATGTATTTGGGGAAATACTGATTACGGAGTAGTGGAGGTCCAGGCAGTCACATGATTAGGTTATGTCTTTGGAAAGGAATACAAAGCCCAGTGTACTCAGCTGAGAACAAAACCCAAAGGGGTGATTTGTGGTCTGGGCAGCAGTGGTGTTACCGCAAGGACCCCACAATTCCAACCTGGAGTTGATGCATGTGCCTCCTTCCTGTGAGACTCCATGGGCACATGAACAGGAGTAAGAAAAAGCCACAGCACTTGGATCTGCTTGTTGTAATTGGAACTCCTGACATGCCACTACAGGTGGGCATCATTTGCTCTAACAAATTTGTTCAGGATATGACTTCCTTCCCCAGATTGGATGATCAGGACTGGAAGTTTTGGGTAGAATAAAAGAGGTAATTGGTCCCTGCCAATTTTGTTGGCTTCAGGGCTCTGACAGACAGCCTGGTTGGCCATGACTTGACAATCCTCACCTCAAGTTATTGGGCAAGAACAGTTTGACCTCCAGGAGTTAAGAGGAGGTGTGTTAAATGATACTATCTATTCCTCTCCCCAGGCAATGTCACAGTGATGGACAATACCCTCATTCAATGGGTGCAATGAAACGGGTTTTTGCTGGAGCCACAGCTCTATCAGTGTTTTTTTTTTTTCCTGTTCTTTTTGTTGTTGTTGTTGTTATATATCCCTCCCCTTTCGGCTTGCTCTTGCTGTGTGTTCATTTTTTGTGTTCTTCTATGTTTGCTTTGTCTCCCCCCGCTGCAGCGACACGCAGAGTCAGCTCACTGCGCAGATGGCTTGCCCCACTTGTGGGTGGCTCTGCTTCCATTCCTGGGTGGCTTTGCTCCATTTGTGGGTGGCTTTTTGCTCCATCCGCCGGCGGCTTTTGCTCTGTTCACCGGCGGCTCACCCTGCCCGTGGCGGCTTTGCCCTGCCCATGGTGACTTTTTGCCCTGCCCACGGTGGCTCTGTCCCACCAATGGTGGCTTGCTTTCTCAGATGGTCTGCCTACTTGGAGAGGTCCCCGGGAACCAAACCCAGGGCCTCCCATGTGGTGTACTGGCGCCCTATCCACTGGGCTACTGCCGGCCCCTCTATCAGCATTTAACCAGCACTCCACATCATTTCACCCAAATTCTCAATATGGTGGGCCACACCAGTCTACTGGATATATTACCTAGTATCTCAAGGAAACCACTCTATAGGCAGGAAGGATAGAGTCCACTGGTCAGGGGAGACCTATTTTGAAGTTTGAAGTCTACACATACGGAGTGTCCCAACCTTGAGGAGGAAATGCTTCCTTTGCATTGAATGCCTAAATGTCACCAGGCCATCCTGAGAGAAATTCCTAAGGACTGCTGTAACAAAACTGTGTGATTTGATTCTGAGTCTTGTTTCTTTTGAGACCACCTGAATTTAATGTTACTATGGGCAGCAACACTATTTCAAGACATGACAAAGTAGCCCAATATACAATAACTGTTGCCTACAGGGGGCACACTGGAAAATCCAATGCTGGGGAAGTCAGGGACACACCTAGAGATCATCTCCCAGCCCTTGCATACTGCCACTTCTATTGTTTGCACATGCTTCAGTATGTTTCCATTCCACAGCCTGGTGCATATGTTAGCTCTAATGGAAAGACCTGAATATCCCTTAAAACCAGAAACTGGAAACTTGTAGCACCAGCTGCTTATCAGGATGAGAACTCTCGCTGATAGATCCCCACATGCTGTGGTGTATAAATACTGAACACTCAAAAAGAGCACAAGTCTCTCCTCTCCAACACTGGCCTAAGCAGTTGGCCTCACTGGGAGACTGGCCATGATGGAATCTTTTCCCTTGCTCTTTTGGACACTTTGTTCTGTGCAAGAAATAATGTGTTCATTTACTAAAAGTTTTGTTTTGCCTGAGCCTGTTCCCATGATGCACCATAGAGCAAATTGCTCTACAGATTTTGGTCCTGCATGCAGAGTACATGGGGTAAGTATGGAGTGGAGTGGGTTGATATTTTGGTCATGCTTTTCATCACTCTTGCATTCCTTTTGTACAGGAGCATCTTGGACAAAACAGGACTGATGTCTTTGTGGGCTAAACTCAAGGTTCACCCCTGCCCTACCAGGCTGGGTAGGGGCAATGGCCTACAGGTGGGGTACCTAGAGCATGTTGTTTCTATTCTATTAAGAAAGGGTGGCAATAAATGGGACTCTGAGAACCTCCTCATGAATTCCAGGAAGTTGGCTAGATGGTTACACGAGATCAATGAGTTTGGGGTTTCAACTACCCAGCATATACTCCTAGTGCATGGATTCTTATATCTGTTTTCATTCTGTAACCAGGCATGTCTTCAATCAGGCCACACATACTGATGTTGGGGTTAATATGAGGCTGGTCATTATTCAGCATGCTGTTAGAACTAAAGATGGGGACCTGGAGGAGAAAGTGAAATTGAGATTTTACAGAGGTGATATGGGATATGAAAAATAGGTATGGAGAGAAGCCTAGAGAGGATCTTCCCTCATAGTTGTCCTGACTTTACAATGAGGATACCAGTATCACTATGATCAACCAGACCAAATGGAGGAGTCTTGGCTGCCTCACATCCAAGCCAATCCAACAAATTTAAGGGGGAAGAAGGGGGATGGGGAGGGAGCAGATGATGGTCTAGCTGCAACCTCTATTTAACTGAACCCTTCAGGGGTTCAGAGGAACATATGCTGCCCTGGGTAACCTCCCCCTGAATTGCAACTAAGTCTTGGAATAGTGAGGAGGAAGCTGGGGTCATACTCAGACAACTGGGTTTTGGTGTATGGATACTCCAAACAGAGGAATTCAGTCCCACACTAGGTTCCAAGTTTATGGTAGGACATTGATAATTTCATTAGGAAGTGTCCTCGGTGGGGTGACAAGCTGATTCTACTCCTCACTCACCCCAGGGAATTCCCTGGGAGTTGCTATTGAATAGATTTATCATCCCCTCACTGCTTCACACTAAAAGGGTGTCTGCTGAGGTAATTGACAAAGGAACCAGAAGTGGGCAGTAGGTGCTTGTTAACCCAGTAAGCCCAGAGATACACAGGATGCTTCAGCAGCTGCCACTTCCTTGGGGCCACCTCTCCCCAAGCTATGTTCTTGTGGTTACCAGAATAAGGGGTCCCAAAAGACAATGGGAAGACTTTGGAAAAAATATAAAATTGAAGAAGGACCACAGGTTCAATAAGGACAGTCTTCCTCTTCCATGTTCTTGCCTCTCAATCACCAGATATGGACAGCAGCTGAGGAAGAGTAACTTGGAGAACTCTACCTCCACCTACAACTCTGAGGAAACTTGTCCCTGAGAGGAGTCTCCTTACCAAGACATGCCCAAATTGAAAGTAACTGAGGATTGGGGCCAAGAACCACAACCATCCTCCAGGACCCTAAGCCATATGCACCAGTGCACATCCAATTTGGGGGCTTGGACAAAGCTTTATAACATTTTTGGATACAGGCACCCAGGTTACTATCATGAACTAGATGCAGAGGGGAGGTGTTGCAAGATTTTGTGTATTCCACAAGGGCAAGGGGATAGGACATTACTGCTACCCTGTGGGTTCATCCATGTGACCGTTGGCCACCTCTATGGTCATGCTTCATACCAGGGAATGCATTGTAGCAATTGATATGTTGTACCACAGCACTTCCCAATGGTGACTAAAAGCATAATCTCCCCCATCCAAAAAAATTATGGTTAGGGTAGAGATGGATTGAGCACACCCAGTGCTCCCACCTCACTGCATTGTCCAACAGTGGCAATACTGCTTTCCTGGTGGAGAAAAGGAAGTCATAAAAGACCATTCTGCAGCTATCCTCTGCTTTACCATCTCTGACAATAAGGTCTGGTGTGGCCAGTGGAAAAGATAAGTGGAGCATGGTAACTAATTGTAGACTATTTGTTCTTGAATGCAGAAGTGCTGCCTTTGGCACCTGCAATCCTAAACATTGTGATTCTCTTGGAAACCATCATGGCTTCCACTGAGGTTTGATGTGCCGTTGATCTGGTGAATGCCTTTTTTGTCTTCCCACTCTGAGAGGAGGACTAGGGTCAATATTTTTACCAGTGCTAAGGCCTATAGTATACCTTCACTGAACTGCCACCAATGTGTGTGACAGGATTTGAGTAAGCTACCCCTGCCCAAAGAACTCCAAGTGCTCCATTATATTGATGCTTTCATATTGGTGGGCCAGTGGGAGGAACAAACTGCCCAGGGAATGCATGAAATGCTAATGGGGATTGAACAATTTAGTTGGGCCATAAATTCTAACAAGTTGCAAGGCCCTGTCCAGCAGTTCAATTTCTTCAGTAGTATATCACCTCAAGCCAGCACTGGATCTATAGCCTGTACAAGAGAAATTACTGTGCCTAAAGTCACCACCTCCAAAATTGAAGCCCAGTGGTTTTTTAGGCTATTTACATATTGGTGCCAGTATTTTCCACATGTTGGCATTCTCCTTGCACCTCTATATTGGGTCATATGTGTTTTAGGTCACAAAGTTCCCAGACACAACCTAGACCTAGTCCTTCAAAAGGCAACTTCTGGTGTGCTATTGGGCCTTGGTGGAAATGGAAAGGATAATGATTACCAAGAGCTCTTAGGTCTCCCTAACTCTAGAAATCCCCACCATATCCTGGGTCCAGGGTAATCAGAACACTAATCCAGACTGTGTCCAAAGGCAAAGTATCATCAAGTGGAAGTAGTAAATTAAAGACTACTTGCCTTGGCCTCCAAGGAATGAGATGCTTGCATGAAGTGGTGGCAGAAGCATCCCTCAACAATGATCCTGCTGCAATATGAGATGAAGGCTCTCCCACCCTGCATTGGATTCCAGAGGGCCTTGAATCAAGGATGACCACCAGGTGCTCGTTTACTGATATATGAGCCAAGGTAAAGCCATTTGGCATCCATTGGGCAGCAGCTGCTATTTACCTAGCCTCAGAAAGACAATAAACCACCTATGGCACTGGGGGAAAAGTACTCAATGGGCTGAAAAATTAGTGATCTACTTAACCCTGGAACACTTGGACTCAAGCACCCCAAAGTACCTGTTTACTGCTTCATGGTGGGAGTCAGAAACAATTTCATGTCAGGAACATCAACAGAATGTGATTGGAGAATCAAAAGTTCCCAAATGTGGCAAGGGGACAACTGGCATTGTGGAAAGACATAATCTATGTTACTCATGTTGATGTGCAAGGCAAGGCCTCTGTTCTAGTCAGGGTTCTCTCGGGAAACAGAATCAACACGAGATCTCTGTTAAAAATATAAGATTTTATAAGAGTCTCTCACGTGACCGTGGGGATACACAAGTCCAGGTTCCGCTGGCAGGCTGCAAGCCAGGGGCTCCGATGAAAGGCTGATGAAGGGTCCTCGATGAGTTTGCTCTGATGAAAGACTGATGA
>PVKH010035244.1:0-11754 GCA_004027955.1 Chaetophractus vellerosus | reverse complement strand
TGATTAGCCTCTGGACAATGTCCATGAGGCAAGATGTAACCTTAAAACTAGGTAGGTGGGTGGTTGCAATGTCCCTCTTGCCCCTTCCCTCTTTGCTGGCTGCCTTCTGATAATGCAGCCTTTGGGTGTGTGCTTGTAAGCTGCAGGAAGTGTGCTGTAAGTTGCCCCTTCCTAACTTGCTTGTGTGAGTCAGCAGGCTGATGTGTGTTAGCAGTCGATTGCTTCAGTTTCTGTTTGTGTGGCTTATTAGGTTTACTGCCCCCTTCCTCCTTAGGTACCTTTGGCAGTTTGAGATTATTTATGAATTCCCAAAAGAGATTTTGTTTGTAAACTGGTCTGCTCCTCTGGGCATGATACCTTTGATTGATTTAAATTCAAAGGCTTTACGTTTACTTGATTGAATCAAGATTAAGGCTTAGATTCACCCATATTACGACTTGCAGGGTTGAGTCCCAGCCTGTTGGTGGGCTATATAAACAGATGCTCCATCAAGAACACAGAGAAGTAGATATACAGAAAAAGACACGGCAGAGGAGAGAACTTGGTTTTGACTCTGGAGCCCCAGAGAGAGATGAGACATTCACCTGACAGTGTATAGCTGACCTTGTGAAGAGACCAGAGCAGAGCAGCTGAGAAGCCCTGAGAGATGAGCCTGATGCCAGCCTACAACTGAGATCAGAAGAAGCTGGGTCCATGGAGCCTTAAGAGGAAAGAGGAAAGGTGAACCCTTGCAGATATCGGCAGCCATCTTGCTTCATCACATGGCAACAGACATTTGGTGAGAAAGTACCTCTTATGGTGCCTTGAGTTGGACTCTTTAGGGTTTTATAACTGTAAGCTTCTACCCCAAATAAATACTCTTTATAAAAGCCAACAGATTTCTGGTACTTTGCATCAGCACCCCTTTGGCTGACTAATACAGTCCCTATTTTATCCTGCCTCAAATCCCTTCTGAGAGAGTTGTACTCTATTAGTCTTAAGGGGGAGTTAAAGAGTGAAGATCATTCTTCTGTATCTACTTCCTGCTAATTAGGGATTGTAGCCCCTGCCTGGCAGGGTGTAGAACTATCTTGCTATGCTATTGGGTCTAGGAGGAGGGGTACTTGCTTTAATGGTTGAGACTGGGTGATTCCACGCATGGGCAGAAGTTTGTTTTGGAACTCATTAATCCTGGAAATACTAAATTAAGTTAGAAGCTAAAATATACAGGGGTTTACTAATAGTATAAGAAGGATGGTTGAGTGAGGGCCTAGGAGGGTTATAAACTAAGAAGAGTGAGAGGTACAAAGACAGTGAGAATGGAGTGCTGCTGGCAGTTTTTTAGTTTGGTTGCTTAGTTTAGAGTCCTTCAGTTTTGAAGGACTACAGCTGCTTAAAAATTGAGCTGGGTTTGAAAAAGTTCTATGCTATAACACTAATAAGGGGTTTCACAGGGTTCAGGCTGTGAGGGTGTGGTCATTAGGTACTTAGATTTTGCTTTTTGAAGAGATATTTCAGGTCATTAAATGGCTGGCACTTGAACATCTCAGCAGTTTTTTCTGGTGCATTGGCACTTCCTTGGACAGTGAACTTTATTTTGGATAAATGCACTCAGCTGGCAATACCTTTAATGGCTCACAGTCCATTTTGTTGTGTGCAGCTGTCATGATGGCAGCTTAGTTGAGGAAGACATTGGATGAGTTTATTTGAATCAGGAACATTAGCCTAAAGATGCAAGCATAAGTGTTTATTGGGGACCCGGTGAGGGAGACTTTTTCTCTTGTAAGCAAAGTGACACTTGAAGTTTCTCCCATAGTTCCTAAGATATGGGTCACCAATGGGCACGCTTCAGGTTTGAATACCGTACATGTTGTCCCTCCATAGGGGCAGGTCTTAACACCAACTGTGTTTAAGTTCCACTCACGTTACTCTGGAAATTATTGTTCCACTAACAGCCAGCATACTACAGAGGCTCCAGTGTTCCACAAGCTTGGTGCATAGCCCTCTGGCACTCTGAAACAGAAACAGATCCAGTCTGGAGGCAATATTGAACCATCACCAGCTGGCAGAGCCACAGGAGTCTAAAGCAGTGACATAGTTCCATTTACGTCAGGAGCATGGCCAGATGTGGCAGATACCATTATTGTTTTAGGGGTCATAGTGATCCTATTAGCCAGTAACTCAAATGGAGAGACACCATGCCTGGTACTGAGGCCTGGTATAAATACACAAGAGTCTGACAACATTAAAGTTCATCCCTTTATTGTGTGGCTTTATGGATATGTCCACTGCTGTAAGACACTGTTTGTGGCTGGAGTTGAGAACAGGCCTAACAATTTTGTATGATATACTTTAGAGAAGTACCCAATGCCTTAGCTATGTAGACCCCTTGCCAGCCCCTTGATAGCCACTCTTTTTGTGTGGCCCCAAGGCTGCTCCTTTTTGTGGGGGTGGGGGAGATCATTCAGATATCTGCTAGAGCATTTGCCCCTTGATTCCCAGGTGGAGAGGTTGTTTCTGCGACATATAATATTTTTTAAATAATTAAAACTATGATTAATAGCATTATACTGTTATGCAAAAAAAAATTGTTGCCTAGGAATAATTTTTAAGTATTCATATGAACATTTTACCTATAATTTTTATAACATTTTGTAACCCCTTTTCATTTAACTTACAGCATATTAAATAAACTTTACTACCTTTGCTACTTAACTTTTTTAAAAGGTGAAATATTTTTTTTTTTTTTTGCAATAACTTGAAATAAAAAGACTCCTCCTAGGGTTTGACTTTGAGAAAACAAAGTGTTAAAAGTTGTTGGGTTTGAAAACTTGTTTTCTTATACAACCAAGGACACAATAAAGATGTCATAAAGTACAAGAAGCTATTTAGATAAATAAGACTGTTTGCTTTGTGTACTGATTATTTAGGAGAAGACTTGGTATAACTTTTTACTAAAACAGATGAATGATTTAAGAAATTTTGTTATTTAATAGAGAGAGAACCAAATTTTAGTTTTGCATCTATCTACCATTTGATACTAGGCTTTTGAAACTTTATAGATAGAGCTATTTAATTTTACCTAACTTTGACCACAAAGATTCTTTTTCTTCAGACTTTCTCCACTTTTTGTATTTACTGATGTCCCAATTTTTCTTAATAACCAGTTTTATCTTAGGATAAAATTACTTTCACTTTTCTTAATACAAAGAAAAAAACATATTCTGTATACCTTACATACATAAGTTATTTAAACGATTTTGGAGACTGTCTCCAAGCAAACCTTTTACAACATACAATTACTACTAAAATTAAACAATTTTAATTGTTTTTAAGTCAATTTTAATTTAAGTCAAGTCAGAGCCATGACTTGATATGGTTATATGCAAAACATAACTTTTCTCATTTTGAATACCTAGTAACATGCAATACTACAACTCTGCTAGCTCATAGGGAATGGTTTTCTGAAATATGTGCATTTTTAGTTTACTGCTTTATTAGTACTCTAGTGAGATTTATTATGAAACATTTACAAGGACGTTCCAAAACAGTTCTGTAGAGGCAAATCGGCAGGGGAGGCTGGCTGTTATCAGGGCTAAGCCATTGTTGACTTGCAGGCTTACAAAGCAGTCAGCAATTTTAAAATTTTCAAATTATGAATAACTTTAAAAGCATACTGACTACTAAGTTTTTAGTTTTATAGTTTCCAAGGACCTTTTGTCTTTATTGAAATTTTACAATTGGATTATTAATCATTATCAGTTTAAATTGGGAATTTACAGGACAAACTATGACTTTTAAATTTCTGGTCTAGAAGAGTTTTAAGCTCACCTTGCATTTCCCTATTTTATTACACTCAGCCCTTCCCCCATAGCTTTCTCAAAGAGGAGGCCCTGGGGACTGGGTAGGTAAAGGAGATTAGGGAAAAAAAATTCTTTCCTAAAAAGGAAAACATATTCAGAACTTTTTACCCAGCTTAGTTTCTCTAATTTGGGCTCCAGGAATGTTCATTTACATATAAGCACTTATTTTACTTTTAGCAATTTGAATAGAGTTCTTTTATGGATTTTCATTTGTTAATTTGATATTATCACCCTACGGTGTGAAAATATACACCGAGAAAGTAGACAGACACAAATAGAGAAATAGACACAGAAACATACTACTTGCTAATGTTACTTATAGTTTTCATGTTCTTAAAAGGACAAGTTTAACTGTAAAATAACATCATATTTAAAAGATTTCTTTGAAGGCTATTTTTCATCATTTTAACCTGCACTGTAATTATGCAATTTTGTGCAAAAATTTTGTTCTTTTTTGTTTTTGGATTGTAACCAAATTGTTCCCAATGCTTAAAAATACAATCTACAACACTTTTTCTTTAGAGCTTTGCTTATTTCTCATTTTGACTTTGACAGACCTCAGACGAGCAACACAAATTGCAGGTACCATGACTTGCTGCTTTTAGGACTTCCTGCACTTGAGGTGGGAGGCCCCACACTTTCCAGTCCTCAGACATAACAGGACTTTGGTGACTGCTGGACTGGTGGAGTGGACCTCTAACCCCGAGGGCCAAGGATTCCACCAGGCAGTGCTTACTTCAAAGGTTGTGGCTCTTGCTCAGAGTAGGTAAATTGGAGTTCATCCCTGGATAGTCATGAGAGAAAGCAGGGTTATTAACAGCAGTGGAAGGATGGGATACAGGAGTGTCTTCTCCCAAGCCATGGGGGAAAGGTAGTTTCCATGGATTCAAACAGGGAAGAATAGTTACCCTTACAAACCTAAAGCCAGTTCTGAAATAAGCACAAGCAAAGGCAGACTCAGTTCAGAATTACCATCACAATAGCAAGTCTAGGCTAAACCCTCTCAGCTTTAGCAATTTCAGGTGTTATTCTTTTGTTGTTTTATAATAAAAAGACATCAACATAATGAGTTTGTCTCAAATCTCAGTTACAGTTTCTAGTAAATTTTCAATTTTAACAATCTGGGCACTTCTGTTTATTAGCTAAGCAATTAAAACCATTTTATTAGTAACAGTAATGTTGTTAAGTTTTCCCACTTTTCTAGCATTTCAACTAATTCCATGTGTTTTCTTTTATACATTAAATCCAATTGCAAGATAGAATTGAAATATAAAGACTTATTTTATTTTTTAGGTTTTGTTTCACTGGTACTCAATTTGTAATAGGCAAACCACAAATCTAATTTACAAGCTTTTAGGCGTGAGCAGACTGACAGAGCTAAAGTAAGCACAGATTAGAATAGGAGATCATTTTTTACACACTTACCTTGCATAGAGAGAGACCCAACCTTAGAATCATCTTCATACAAAGCTTCCGGTGTCTGCCAATGACATAGACCTCATGCTGAAACCCTCAGCTTTATTCCTCCAAGAAAATCCCTGGGTAACTGCTAGGCTCAGAGCTGGAGGGCCCAGGGAAGCCCCACCCCTTATGAGACAAAAATTGGGGCTCCATTTTTATTAGGTACCTCTCCCAGGGGTTAAAATCCTGGGGGGAAGGGGGTGGGAGCTTTAACAGCTTCCTCCCTGAGGTGATACTGCAAATGGCCTAGATTTAGATTTCCTATTCACTCCCCTTATCAGGTACTACTGTGTTGGGGACCTCGCCACAGTTTCCTGGCTTGGCTTCCTGCCTCCTTTGTCTGCAGCCATGCGAGCAAACAATAGCAAACAATACAGCCCTTGGTACTGGGACAACAACTATGTAACCACAGAACTATTTCCCCCCTTTTATGACTACTTGATTACAAAGCTAACTCCCTCCCCCATGAACTACCTTTTCCCCATGGCGTACTCCCCTTAGCATCAGTAACTGCCAATAGGAAACTCACAAGTTGCTTAAGCCCTACTAGTCACCCCCTCTCCCCATCACAATATTGTACCTTTGCCAATAAACTTCGCAGCTTGATCAGACCTACTGTCTTGCTGTCGTTCTTTCGTGTCTCCCTGTCCCATATCATTCTCTCCCTCACAGGCCCGGAGACGTCCGGAGGTCCCACTTGACTGTCCCGCTGGACGGGACACTACTGAATGAGAGAGGTTTGGAGTGGCAGGTCAAGACCGGGCAAGTGGCTTCTACCTTGATTAAGAAATTAATGATCTTACCTGCCATATCAACAGTCACCCAAGGCTCCTCTAGGTTGATGGTATGCAGTGTTGTCCAGGAAGCCATGCCTGGCCCAGGTCCCAGCTGTTTCACCCTAGAGCAAGGCCCTAGAGTATCCTGGTGGCAAAGCAACTTGGGGCCAGAGGCCCATTCTCATCATTTGAAGTTGGTTTCTGCTGATGTGGAAGGCTGAATTTTGGGTAGCCCTTAGGTGACAGGGTGCCCTCAATGGTGGCAGCTACAAGGCAAGCTTATCTCTGGGATTTTTGCTTGTCCCTTCTTACCAGCTTTCTCTCAGCAGTGCAGTTATGACTGCTGAAAACTGTAAAGGCTGTTTTGTAAAAGGGATTTAAGTGGAGTTTGGGGACCCAGTGAAAGTTTTTGCAGCTTCCTATGGTTAACTGATGCAACTTGGCTAATAAAGTGTGTCTTTTTGAAGGATCTGTTCTTTTCTAGAGTCAGGGTATTTTTGTTCTGACTCTTAGTTATTTCCCCAAGCTCATTATAGTTGACTGGTTTGGTAATACATTTCCTCATCACTTTTAGGAGACATGTGAACACATGGTCTTTGGCCCTTAGATCTGCCTGTTCCCTCCTTCTTTCTTATACAGGTTTAACTGGAATTTGGTATTCCATACAGAGGCTACTCTTGGCCATCCTCTAATTTTTCCTGCAGCCATGTGGTAAGGTAGATTTTTTAAAATCCCTTGGTGAACAAGGATGTCGATTTCTTAAGAATGCACCCAAGTGGGGAGTCTGCTGGTATGTTAGAGGCCATGTCCATCATTTTAGGCAAAAATGAAGATGAGTTTGCCTGACTGGCATCCCAGATTCCAGACTATCTGGTGTCCCAGACTCCTGGCCAACAGCTAAACTATTGCCCTGTTCCAAACCAAAGCCCCCAGGTTGCCTAGGAGTTGTTTGGAGCCCTGCAAGCACCCAGATCATTTAGGTCCTGGGAGAAACTTGCACTTAGAGCAGCCAGGTCATTTAGGTCCTGGGAGAAGCTCAGATACTTTCTAGTTCCCAGTATCCCAAGAATGCAGAGACCCTCCCACCAAACAGAAGCCACCAAGTCACCTAGGTCTTGAGGGATATTTGGAGATGGCTCTTCCTACTGGTACCCTGAGACTTGGAAGGCATCTAGCACCAATGACTTCAAGCTGAAATTCTTCCTTAAAAGTGTGTGTGTGGGGGTGGGTCCCCAACAGGTTTTAAGTCTAGCTGCTCAAAGGGGTAAAGGTTTGATCATTGTCCAAATGGCTAGAGATTGCAGGTCAGGGATCTGGCCTACAAGGGAACACAACTCGCTCACAGACCCTTTTCCACATTGCACTAGATCCTTAAAGTTATCAGAACGTAAGTTATACTTTGAAAGATGTAACCCAAAATTGGAGTGGCAGTTAAGGAAGTGGCTTAAAATTGATTTCATGACTTCCAGGGGTGGGTGAGCAGAATTAGAAAGTGGTATAGGCTGAGAAGGATCTACTGGACTACAGTGCTCCCACTGGACTCCTACTAGACTCAAGAATCTTCCAAGTCAGGTTCCAAGGACAGTGTCACCTCCACCTAGTCTTCTTGATCTGCATAGCATGGGTGCTAACCCCTACTACCTCAAAGAGGGAGCCAGAGAACTCTAGGTGAATCAAGGTTATGTCCTTTGGGAGCAGAGCTAGAGATCTATATAGAAATGGAGACAGACATATATGGACAGATAAACATAGACAGATGTCAGTTAGAAGCCAAAAAACTCACCAATCTCATCAGATGGAGGAGAGGGTTACCAAAGATAATTATCTCCTGCCTGGCTCACCATAAAAATGTTATTGGAGCTGGTGTCCAGGTTCTTGGCTTCGTTGCAAGAAAGAATTCAATATAAAGAAAAAAGAAAAAGAAAGAAAAAATTCAGTAATGAGCCACAAATTAATTAAGCAAGTAGAGAATTTATTGGGGAGTAAAGCAAGAGAACAGAAGTACACCCTCAGACATGGGGGTGAGCATTCTCAAGGGAGAGAAATGTCCCTGGAATCACCTTTTTATGGGGGTACAAGACTCTAGGATCTATGCTGATAAGGAAGGACTTAGGGGTTCAGGGACTTAGTGGTGTGGGGCCTAGAGATATGGGGGTTGCTGTCTGGTGATGATTGGCTTCTGGATGCTGTCCATGACATCTGCTGAGTATGTTGACCAGTAGTGTTTAACCTCTGGTCACTGTCCATGAGGTGTGAGGAATCTTGAAAACTAGATGAGTGGGTGGGGATGATGAACCTCTTGTCCATTCCTTCTTTGCTGTCTGCCTTCTGGAAATGCAGCCTTTGGGTGTGTGCTTGTAAGCTGCAGTGTGTGTGTTTTGTAAGTTGCCCTTTCCTGACTTGCTTGTGTGAGTCAGCAGGCTGATGCAAATTAGCAGGCCATTGCCTCAGTTTCTGTTTGTGTGGCTTATTAGGTTTTCTGCCCCCTTCCTCCTTATGTACCTATTTTATCCTGCCTCAACTCTAGTAAGAAAAAGATCCATGAGGGAAAAAAAACAGAAGATGAACTTAGAGGAAGGAAAGGCCATGAGAAGAGAGAAAATTGTCCTATATGGAGGTAATTATTTCTTTTCAAACTATTACTTCTGCCCCAAACACACCTACACATGGGCTTATTTCTTCAGAGATTTTCAGTTGAGGAAGAATCGATGTAGAAGTGTGAAAACAAAGCAAACATTCAAAATATACTAATAATAATCATCAATCTGGAGAAACACAGTATTGCAAAATAAAAGTCTCTCAAAATATTACCTAAAGATATCTCGTGAACTAAATTGTGAAAGATGAACAAATAATCATTTATCAAACAAAATTTTTTATGAAGCAGGATGTATTCCATATCTCTTTGAAGTAATTAAAGCACATAAAATATCTTGCTTAAATGTTTTGCAATCTGGTCTTTGTTATTTACTGAAGCTTTCATCTTGCTATAGGACATATTGTTTAGATAAACATTAATGCTGATGCAACTATTTTTTATAAATTTATAGTATTTCAAAGAGTAATTGCACCAAGTTGCTTGCTGGGACATATGCTAAGAAAACCAAAATAAGCACTGAGTAAGATTTTACTTTGCATGCATCTGAGGAATGCATTTAGAGATAAACTGTTGATGAAATCCTAAAACGTCATTTTCTACTGGTATACATATTTTTCTCATGGGAACACATTGGTCATGCTGTTGCTTCCTAGCAATCTTTTATTAGCATTGACTATCCTGGTTTAGGCAGAAGATCTGCAGAGGCAGATGAAGATTTCAGATATGTTCTTGCCAAGCAGCTCAGATATTACTCTCTCAGAGATGAATAAGCACTGATACAAACATCACTGCGATCGACTTTGTATTTCTGTGTAGCATATGCAAAAAAACTATTTTTTCAGTTGTAATAACTTGTCAAGGAGACTGTCTAGCAAGATATTTAATTCCTCTGTATTTACACAAAATAAGTATAAAATAATATTTTTAACAAAGTTCGTTGTTTTTTGCAAAGATAGAAATAAAATACTCTGGGGGCTGGCTGTAGCCCAGTGGCTAGGGCACCAGTTCACCATGTGGGAGGCCCCGGGTTTGGTTCCCGGGGACCTCTCCAAACTGGGCAGACTGCCTTGCGAAGGGCGAGCCACCATGGGCGGGGCAGAGCCACCATGGGTAGGGCAAAAAAAAAAAAGCCGCCACAGGCAGGGCAAAGCCACCATGGGCAGGGCAAGTCACCCACAAACGGAGCAGATCCACCTGTGAGCAGAAGTGGAGCCGCCTGTGAACGGAAGCAGACCCGCCCGTGAACGGAGCAGAGCCGTCTGCCCGGTGACCTGACTTGGCACGTCACCGCAACGGGGGAGACAGAGCAGACACAGAAGAACGCAGGGAAATGAACACAGCAAGAGCAAGCAGAAAGGGAGGATATGTAACCAAATAAATAAATAAATAAATAAAATACTCTGAATGCCTTTACAAAATGACTCAATGAGATAATAAATACATATATTTACATTGTTTGGTTTCAGTGCAAAATAAAACTAGGCATGTTTTGATTAGAAGTTTTTATCCTTAGTTTTGGGTTACTTTGTGTGTGTTTATGTGTGTGCATGTTTGTTTGCATGTGCATTCATTCATTCATGTTCTATGTTTAACTCTGCTTTTCATGATGGAAGGAAGCAGATAAGTGATCTCCTTGAAGGATTTTTTTTGCTTAAAAGGGATAATATAGCTCTAATTTAGAAAGTAAAATTTACTTCAAATTTATATGTGTAAAATTACCTCAAGATCTATGGTACCATAATTAATTATTATTAAATTATAATTAATTATTGCAAAATTACTAGCAAACCTAACTTATTATAACAAATATTTATTTATAATATTAACAAACACAGTACACTACTTTCTTTAAAAAAAATATCCTTACTTCCAACCACACAAATAAATGGAACTTGGAGAGCAACTACTAAAAAATATATATACATTTTCAAAACCATGAAACTTTTGAATTTACAAACATATTTGGTGACAACATATATGATAGGTATTTATTTAAATGAAATTATATGTTTGTTTTACATTTATATTTGTATTTTTAAAAGTGTGTGTGGATGAGAAGTTGAAATTTATTAATTTTCCTATCTTTTGAAAACTACAGGATAATGTCTAACACAGCTGTGTGTATATGTGTATTTTACATTGTAAAAACTGTTATTCAAACAGTTTCTCTGAATTGACTGTTTTGAAATTAGTAACATATGATATTTTAATTATAATGTTAACCAAGGCTGACTTAAAGACTTTAGAACATAAAAAAGGTATTTATTTTAATAAAAAAGCATTCTAATATGATTTCTTAAATTGGTAGCAAAGTATGAATTGAAAAAATTATTTGAATAGCCTTATCAGAAAATATAATTCAATTACCTAATTTACTTCTAAACTCTTCTAATAATGGCAAATGCAAATTATTGTTTATTCTTCAGTTGACAATAGAACTTGATTGGGTACTAATGTTTTTAAACATTCCCTTCACATTTCTGTGTTTAAAGCAACAGTGAATGCATTTGATAAGCAGGATTATATTTTGCCTATGTTATGCTCTAGTTGCCTATCTGAAAGAGTTATTATGTATTTTTTAGTAATACATTTCTTCCATTTCATTTCTTACATACAAATGCATTTTTAGCATGTTACCTTATAAGAAAACTAGCAAATATATAAAAATGTATGTGCTTAAATTGGAAATCTTGACTCACTGTTAAGTGTTTTAAATCGAAGTTACTACTTAAAACAACTTTATGAATTAACCACTCTTCTGTCTCTTTTTTCCATTAAGAGACCTGAAATTACTTTGACCTAGCAACAAATTAGCAGTTCCTCAAAATCCTTATTTTGGATTTAGGGACACTAAGGTCTTAGCTTAGAGCAGTAGACTTCTGGGAAGAGCATTGTTCCATGGGAAAGGGAAGGGAAGAGAAGAGGAGAGGAGAGGAGGGGAGGGGAAGGGAGGGAAGAAAGCTGGATGAACTGAAGCAGGATAGAATAGGGACCTAAGGAAGAGAGGCAGAAAACATAATAAATTTCTACAGTAACACCACTCAGCAGAAAAAAAACTGGAACAGCATCCTGCTGG
>PVKH010035243.1:0-11747 GCA_004027955.1 Chaetophractus vellerosus | reverse complement strand
TCAATATGTTATAAGGTGGTAAGTTCCAAGAGAAGAAGGAAAAGTAGAGCAGGATAAGGGAGATCTGGAAGTGGGAGCCAGAGTATTAAACATGGGGTCAGGGGAGTACTTTGGAGAAATTATCTTTGGGGAAGGGCAGTAAGAGAGATGGGCAGTTAAGATACGTGGGCAGTGAGATAGCTGGGCAGTTAGATACCCTGTGCAAAGCCTTCCAGGCAGAGGAAGGGTGGGGGCAAGAACCCCGAGGCAGGAAGATGCCTGGCACATGTAAGAAACTATCTGTTTTTCTAAATCATTTCATTATGAATGTATGTTGAAGTTTATAATATGCTTCTGACTCTGTATGGGGTTATATTGTGTTTTTGTCTTTAAATTTTTTTAATTGCATGAATTACATTGACTAATTTCCTCTTATTAAAATTATCTGACATGCTAAGATAAACTCAATTTAATAATAATATATGATTCTTCTTTTATATATTGCAGCATTTAGCTTGTTAATATTTGTTTAAACCTTTAGTATCCATGTTTATAAAGAAAATTAGCCTGTAATTTTCTTTTATCAAGTTGTCCTTATTGGGTTTTAGTATCAAGGACATACTAACCTTATATAATAAGTGGGGAGTATTTTCCTTTTTTCTCTACTTTCCTGAAGTGTATATGTGAGATTGGGGTAATGATAATGGAATGTAAGAAACAACTTCTCATCCATTAACATTTTTTCATGAGATTGCAGCAATTTAGTCACAGCTTCAGGCCCTACTTTCATTCTAGGTCACTTGCTATTTCTACCACATCTGCAGTTACTTCCTCCACTGAAGTCTAGAATCCCTCAAAGTCACCCGGGTTGAAATCAATTTCTCCAAAACCCTTGTTAATGTTGATATTTGGCCTTCCCCCTTGAATCATGAATATACCTAATGGTATCTAGAATGACGAATCCTTTCCAGAAAGTTTTCAATTTACTTTTCCCAGATCCATAAGAGGAATCACCATCTATAGCAGCTATAGCTTTATGAAATGTATTTATTAAATAATAAGACTTGCAAGTAGAAATGACTCCTTGATCCATGGGCTACAGAATGAATATTATGTCATCAGGCATGGAAACAACATTCATCTTGTTGGACATCTCCGTCAGAGCTCCTGGGTGACCAGGTGCATTGTCAATAAGCAGTAATATTTTGAAAGGAATCTTTTATTCTGAGCAGTAAGTCTCACTAGTGGGCTTAAAATATTTAGTCAACCATGTTGTAAACAGATGTGCTATCATCCAGGCTTTGTTGTTCCATTTATAGGGCACAGGCAGAATAGATTTAGCATAATTTCCAAGAGCCCTAGGACTTTTTTTAATTGCAAGTGAGCATTGGCTTCAAATTAAAGTCACCAGCTGCATTAGCCCCAAACAAGAGAGTCAGCCTGTCCTTTGAAGCTTTCAAGCCAGGTTGACTTCTCTCTACCTAGGAAATTCCAAGATGGCATATTCTTCCAATAGAAGGTCATTTCATCTACATTGAAAATCTGTTGTTTAGTGCAGCCTTAGCCACCGTCATCATTATCTTAGCTAGATCTTCTGGATAACTTGCTGCAGCTTCTACGTCAGAACTTGCTGCTTCAACTTGCACTTTGATGTTATGGTGCATCAACCTTCACACACATGATCCAATGTCTGCTAGCATCAAACCTTTTTCTGCAGCTTCCTCGCTCTCTCAGCCTTCATCGAATTGAAGAGAGCCAATGCCTTGCTCTGGATGAGGCATTGGCTTAAGGGAATGCTGTGACCAGTTTGATCTTCTATAAAGAAAGCTCAACCTTTCTCCATATCAGCAATAATGCTGTTTTACTTTATTATCATTCATGCACTCACTGGAGTAGCACTTTCTTAATTTCCCTCAAGAACTTTTCCTTTGCATTCAGAACTTGGCTAAACATTTGGCACGAGAGGCCTGGCTTTCAGCCTATCTCAGCTTTCGACATGCCTTCCTCACTAAGGGTAATCATTTCTAGCTTTTGATTTGAAGTGAGAGACATGCAGCTCTTCCTTTCACTTGAACACTTAGAGGCCATTGTAGGGTTATTAATTGGCCTAATTTCAATACTGTTGTATCTTAGGAATTAGGAGAGGAAGAGAGACAGGGAAAATGGCTTGTCAGTGGAGCAGACAAAACATACATATTTATCAATTAAGTTGGCCATATTATATGGGTGGGGCTCCAAAACAATTACAATAGTAACATCAAAGATCACAAATAATAATAATGAGAAAGTTTGAAATGTTGCAATAATTACCAAAATGTGACAACGAGACATGAAGTAAGCATGTGCTGTTAGAAAAATGGCACCAATAGACTTGGTTGACACAGGGTTGCCAGAAACCTTCAATCTGAGAATAACACAGTATCTGTGACGTGCAATAAAGTGAAGCACATTAAAACAAGGTATGGGGAAGCGGATGTAGCTCAGTGGTTGAGCGTCTGCTTCCCATGTATGAGGTCCCAGATTCAATTCCTGGTACCCCTCCAAAAAAGAAAAGAGTTATGTTTGTATGTAGATTTTTCATTATGGTTACATTGAAAAAAAAAAAACTAAGATTTTCTAATTTTCTCTTTGATCCCTGGGTATATTTTAAAATATACCTCTTACTTTCCATGTATGAAGTATTTTCAAATTAACATCTTTTTTTTTCTTTTTGGTGTACAATATTTATAATCTGGTCAGAGAACATGTTCTATATCATTTTTTGTGTATTTTTGTTGTTGTTTTACTTTTTTCTATATACTTTTAATTATGAAATTTGCTTTATAGGCCACTACATGGTCAATGTTTGCAAGTGTTCCAAATGTGACCAAAAAAAAGTTTAGTAATGTATATCTACATTTATATAGATATATTTATTATATACATTTTATTTTATTTTTTTGTACTGGGGCTGGGGATTGAAACCTGGACGTTGTATGTGGGAAGCCAGTGCTCAAACACTGAGACACATTGGCTCCCCTATACTGTTTTATTTTTATCTGTTTGTTTTTCAATTAATGAGAGATATATTAAATTTTTTCTGGTATGAATGTGAATTTGTCTTTTTCATCTTTTCCTTCTAACAATTTTTGCTTTGTATATTTTGAAACTATGTTTTTTGTGCATGCATGTATTAAAATGTTATATATTCCTGGTGAATTGAAACTTTGTTTCATTACATAGGAATCCATTTTTCCCTAGTGATGTTTTTATGCTTTAAAATCTACCTGATCTGATATCAATAAAGTTATATTAGCTTTATTTTAGAATTTCCTTGGCACATTTTTTCTCATCCTTTTACTTTCAACCTGTGTGTGGATTCTTGTATTTTATTTGTATCTCTTATAAATATCTTACAGTTAATTTGTTTTATCCAGTCTGACAATTTTTGCCTTTTATTCTGGAGCATTTATTCCATTGATAATTATAAACCCTGCTTCTATTCTTTTGAAGTTGCCTAATAAATTACAACATGATTATTTAAGTAAATCTGAGCCTTAATTCATTCCACATTCCCTCTTCTTTCCAGACAATCAAAGATCTTAGAATATTTTAACTCCAAGTACATCTTCCTGGCTTAATATATTATCTTTCTTGTTTATTTTATCTAAATATCTGAAGTACACTGTTGTTGTGATTGGTTATACAGTTAATGTTTTTTAGATTTAATTATGTATTCATTTTTTATATACTCCTTCCTAAGCCTAGACTTTCTATCTGAGAGTAATTCATTCTGCCTTAAGTACAAATGTTGGATTGCTTCAGTGAGGTTGGCTACTGATGAACTGTCTTAGGGTATGCTTCTCTGACATTGTGTTCACTTCATCCTTAATTTTAAAATATTTTAATTGGGCAGGAATATTAGGTTAAGAGTTATTTTCATTTAGCAGATTGAAGACAGCATCCCTTTGTTTTCTGGCTTCCATTGACTCAGATGAGAAAGAAGCTATAAATTTAACCAAAACTTCTCTGAAAATTATCTGTCTTCAGACCTCCCAGCTTTATTTAGGATTTTCCCTCTGTCATTCGGTGTGCACTGTGATGTATCCTGTGGATTTATTTATTTCATTATTTATTTATTTATTTATTTATTTATTTATTTATTTATTTATTTATTTATTTCCTACATGGTATTTGTTAGTCCTGAGGTTGAAGATTGGGTCTTGGCAAAAATTGAACCACTACCTGTCAAAACATTACTTCTGCTTCACTCTCTCTCTCTTGTACTTCGAAAATTCCAACGGAATCAGCGCTATGCCTTCTCCAGCTTCTTCCCAAGTCTTTATATCTTCCATATTTTGCATCTTTTAAACTCTCTCTGATGCATTCTTATGCATTTGTTTTATCTTCCAATTTGTTAATTTCCAACTGCGATGGTTAAGTTCATGGGTCAATGGGTAAATTATGGTGTCCAGTTGTTTGTTCAATTAAGCACTGTCCTGATTGTTACTGTGAGCATATTTCAAGGATTTAAGTCATTAGTCAATTGATTGCATCTATGGATGATTACATCTACAATCAAGAAAGAGATTACCTCCAGCCCTGAAAGAAATATCATCTAATCAGTTGAAAGCTCTAAAGGGAGAACTGATGATTTCAGCAGTGAAAAAGAATTTCTATGTCTACTTTGGCCATCTTCTCCTGAAGAATTCTTTGGAACCTTCCTTAGGATTCTCAACTTGCAGCCTGCCATATGAAATTCAGACTTGTCAATCCCAATGGTCACATGAGCCAATTCCTATAACGAATCTCACAATATTTATAAACATATATCCTGTAGGTTCTGTTATCTGGAAAACTCTGAATAATAAACCAGGTATTTTCATTTCTTCTATTAAAGTAAGCCAATGGGATTTTAACATTACCTTGTTAGCAGTTTTACTGAGATAATTTCATATACCATATGAACTATCCAAAGTGTATAATCAATGGCTTTCAGTATAATCACACTGTTATGCATTCATCACCACAAAAAATTTTAGACCATTTCATCACTTCAAAATGAAAAATCCCACACCCCTTAGCAGTCCTTTCCCAGCCCTACATAACCACCAATCTAACTTCATCTTCATAAATTGATTTATATTTACATTTTATAAAAATGGAATCATAGAATACGTAGTACTTTGTGTCTGCTTTCATTCACTTAGCATAAAGGTTTTTTCAGTCTATTAATATCTTGTAGTGTTAACATAAATTTGTTCAATTTTGAAGAAAAGCAGTCTTCTATATGAAATTTTACCCATATTCATATTTCACATGCAGTTTTACTATGTTATACTGTTCCATGTTACATTTTTTATCTTCCCTTTTAGTAATATACATGACCTTAGACTTTCCCTTTAAACCCCTTCTACAGCCACATAATAGTACTGCTAGTTACAGACATTATGTTGGGCTTTCACCTTTTCTGTTCATTTCCAAAGATTAACAAACACCTTTTTTCCAATTCTACACAAGTTAACTCTCAGCTTTCCATTCTCTAATCTCATTCCATTTTCTAGTGACCCATATTCAAGTTATTAGCTCCATGAGATTGTACAATATATTTAGTTCATATTAGCACAATCATACAGTCTTTGTCCTTTTTTGACTGCCTTGCTTCACACAACATAATGTCCTCCAGGTTCATCCATGTTGTCATGTACTTTACGACTCCATTTCTTCTTACCACTGCATAACATTCCATCGTGTGTATACATCATGGTTTGTTTATCCACTCATTGGTTAATGGACACCTGGGTTGTTCCATCTTTTGGCAATCGTGAATAATGCCACTATGAACATCAGTGTGCAGATGTCTGTTTGTGTCCAAAGTGTATAATCAATGGCTTTTAGTATAATCACACTGTTATGCATTCATCACCACAAAACTGCTCTCAGTTCTTCTGGGTATATACCCAGTAGCAGTATTGCAGGGTCACATGGCAAGTCTACATTCAATTTCCTTAGGAACTGCCAAACAGTCCTCCACAGTGGCTGTACCATTCTACATCCCACCAACAGTGAATATGTGTTCCTATCTCTCCACATCCTCTCCAGCACTTACAGTTCTCTGTCTTTTTTAAAGTGGCCATTCTAATAGGTGTGAAATGATATCTCACTGTACTTTTGATTTGCATTTCCCTAATTGCTAATGACATTGAACATTTTTTCATGTGTTTCTTCACCATTTGTATTTCTTCTTTGGACAAAAGTCTATTTGATTTTTTAATTGGATCATTGACCTTTTATTGTTGAGTTGTAGCATCTGCTTATATATCATGGATATTAAATACTTATCAGATATGTGATTTCCAAATATTTCCTCCCACTAAGTTGGCTGCCTTTTCACCCTTTTGACAAAGTCCTTTGAGGTGCACGTGTTTAACTTTGAAGAGGTCCCATTTATGTTTTCTTTTGTTGCTCGTGTTTTGGGTGTAAGGTCCAAGAAAACACCACCTACCACAAAGGTCTTTAAGATGTTTCCCTACATTTTCTTCTAGTAGTTCTATGGTCCTGGTGATGGATGTAGAATGACCAAATACTTGAAAGTAACTTGCTTCTCTCCTTGTTGCTAGGATATAAAGGAAATGATTATATGTAAATTAGAAGAAAATGAGATGCAACCCTCTCTTGGTGCCAAATTCCACTTCTAGTGGTCAAGAACATCCTGCTGAAGCAATGAAGTATGAAAACCAGCCTCAACCAGTTGACCGGACCTGTGCAGAAGAAGCCCCTTGCTCTCTTCACTTCAACTTGCTAATTAACATAGTAAATTTCCCACCCTGAGGTGGAGTTATCCACTCCTTTTTGATCATGCAACATATGTGAAGCATGATTTCCTGAACATACTAATCATACAATTATATAACTAGCTATGTATATTCATCCATATGCATAAAAGTTAATGTATAATCAAAGCAAATGCTAAATAGTAACTTAGGTATTTAAGCAAGAGTAAAACCGCAGCACAGGGAGTCAGGTCTGAGTAGCTTTAGACTGACTTTGGCTCCTGTCTGCAGACATAATAAATGTAAGTTCTGCCTAACTCTCATGTTAAAGTTTGTTTGTATTTTTTTTTCTATGTCTCTGGTTATCCCCAAAGGACCAGCTTTGGAGCCTAACAATGCCTTGTACATTTAAGTCTTTGATCCATTTTGAGTTGATTCTTGTATGGGAGTAAGATAAGTGGTCTCATTCATTCTTTTGGTTATGGATATCCAGTTTTTTCAGCACTATTTGTTGAAGGGACTGTTTTGTCCCATTAACATGGCTTTAGTAGATTTGTCAAAAACCAATTGGCCATAGATGTGAGGGTTTATTTCTGGATTCTCAATTCTATTCCACTGATTGATGTGTCTATCTTTATGCCAATACCACGATGTTTTGGCCACTGTGGCTTTGTAATATATTTCAAGATCAGGCAGTGAAATTCCTCCCATGTTGTTCTTCTTTTATAGAATGCTTTTGGCTGTGCAGGCGCACTTTCCCTTCCAAATGAATTTGGTCATTGCTTTTTATATTTCTGTAAAGTAGGCTGTTGGAATTTTGATTGGTATTGAATTGAATCTATAAATTAGTTTGGGTAGAACTGACATCTACATGATATTTAGTTTTCCTATCCATGAACATGAAAAGTCTTTCCATTTGTTTAGTGGTTTGTTGATTTCTTTTAGCATTGTTTTGTAGTTTTCTGCATCTAGGTCTTATAGTTCTTTGGTTAAAATTGATTCCTAAGTATTTGAGTCTTTTATTGTTATTGTAAATGGAATTTCCCCTCCTGATTTCCTACTCAGATTGTTGAATACTAGTGTACAGAAACATTATTGATTTTTGCGTATTGATCTTGTATCCTGCCACTTTGCTGAACTTGTTTATTAGTGCAAGTAGATTTGTCAAAGACATTTCAGAATTTTCTAAATATAAGATCATGTGATCTGCAAATAGTGAGAGTTTTACTTCTTTTCCTATTTGAATGCATTGTATTTTTTTCTTGTCTAATAGCCCTAGCTAGAACTACTAGCACAAAGTTGAATAACAATGGTGACAGTGGGCATCCTTGTCCTGTTCCCAATATTAGGGGGAAAGCATTCAACCTATCCCCATTGAGTACAATGCTGGCTATGGGTTTCTCATATATGCCTTTTATCATATTGAAGAATTTTCCTTCTATTCCTAACTTTTGAAGTGTTTTTACCAAGAAAGGATGCTGGATTTTGTTGAATGCCTTTTCTGCATCAAACAAGATTACCATGTTGTTTTTTGCTTTCAATTTGTTAATGTGGTATATTACATTAATGGATTTTGTTATGTTGAACCAGTCTAGCATACCAGGAATAAATCCCACTTGGTAATGATGTATAAATGTTTTCATATGCTATTGTATTCTATTTGCAAGTATTTTGTTGAGAATTTTTGCATCTATGTTCATTAGAGAGATTGCTCTGTAATTTTATTTTCTTGTAATATCTTTATCTGGCTTTGGCATTAAGGTGACATTGGCTTCATAAAATGTGTTGGGTAATTCTCCCCCCTCTTCAACTTTTTGGAAGAATTTAAACAGGATTGGTGTTAGTTCTTCTTGAAATGCTTAGTAGAATTCACCTGTGAAGCAATCCAATCCTGGACTTTTCTTCGTTGAGAGATTTTTTTTTTATGACTGATTCAATCTCTTTAAATGTGTTTGGATTGTTAAGTTCTTGTGTTTCTGGTAGCATTAGTGTAGATTGTGCATTTCTAGGAATTTATCCATTTCATCTAGGTTGTCAAGTTTGTTGGCATACAGTTTCTCATAATAGCTTCTTATGAACCTTTTTATTTCTATAGGGTCAGTCATAACTTCCCCCCTTTCATTTCCAATGTTATTCATTTGCATCTTCTCTCTTTTTCTCTTTGTTAGTCTAGCTGGGCTTTTGTCAATTTTATTGATCTTCTCAAAGAACCAGCTTTTGGTTTTGTTGATTTTCTGCATTGACTTTTTTTGTTCTCAATTTCATTTATTTCGACTCTAATCCTTATTATTTCTGTTTACTTTGGGAGTAGTTTGCTGTTCTTTTTTCTAGTTACTCCAGTTGTTCAGTGAGATCTTTGATTTTAGCTCTCTCTTCTTTTTAAAAATTTAATTTAATTTATTTTTATTTTTAAAAAGATATTTAGATTATAAATGTCACATAAAAAGTATAGGGAATTCCCATATGCCACTCCCCACACCTCCCACATTAACAAGATCCTTCATTACTCAGGTATATTCATTGCAATTAATGGACATATTTTGGAGCATTGCCACTAAGAGTGGATTCAAGTTTACACTGTAGTTTACACTCTCTCCCATCCAATTCTGTAGGTTATGGCAAGATTCATAATGGCCTGTATCTGTTATTGCAATATCATTCAGGACAATTCCCAAGTTCCAAAAATGCCTCTGTATTACACTTGCTTTTCCCTCTCCCTGCCCTCAGAACCTAAAGTGGCCACTGCCTCCATATCCATGGTATAATTTCTTCCATTGCTAAATCCTAATACATCTATAATGGAATACAAGTAAGTTTACTTTAGTCCATAGTTCACTCCTCAATCCTGAGGATTCTGGGATGGTGATGTCCACTCCACCTCTAATTGAAAGGGTGCTGTGATCCCATAGGACTGATGGATAGGACTGTCTTGCTTGCAGTTGTAGACTCTCTTGGTTCCTTGGTATGTTGTTTGTTCATCATCACCTTCATGTTAGTTGTCCTGGGTGAGACCAATGAACTAGAGAGTAGGTGTTGCAACTCCATTGAGATTCAGGGCCCAGCCGGCACATGGACAGCCCAAAGATTTAAGTCCTTTGAATATACATCTACCAACTATTACTAATTATAGGTTCAAATAGAAGGACAGAAGAGCCATGTGTAGGGAAGTCATAACTGAGTCCAACTCTATCACTCTGGGGAGCATACATTCCAAAGTAGGACCCACTGGAAAGGCACCAAACTCCTGAGCTATCTGCACGGACAACAGTGTCTGGATGTCTCCAGAGCCCTCAGGAGCCCTGCTACTTGGGGTAGTATCTACTTTGGCAATCAAAGAGATCCTGCTGGGACATGCATACATGTTACCTCTAGAATGACCTCCCAACTCACTTTAAAGTCTCTTAGCCATATAACTCATTTGTATTTACCTTTCCCCGCTTTTGGTCAAGGTCTTTTCCCAGTTGCATTGCTAGTTGGTGCTTGGTAGTAATCCCTTAGTGCCAGGGAGGCTCACCCCCAGTAGTCATGCCCCATGCTGGGAGGAAGGTAATATATTTATATGCTGAGTTTGGCTTAGAGAGAGGCCACATTTGACCAACAAGGAGGATCCCAGGAGGCAACTCTTAGGTACCCTATAATACTAGGCTAAGTTCAATTTCAAGAATAAAGTTTAATATACAGTCATCAATATCAAGGGCCCGTCAATGGACCATCCTCCTTCAGTAGTCATTGCCCCTGTACTCAGGGATTCTTACTGATCTGTTAGAGAATGTGGCAGAGCTCATGGGAATTTGATATTCCTTCGGTTATTGTGTGAAGCTCCACCCAGCATGACAAGGCCCCATGAACATTTGAGCACATTTATATGCCTTATATGTATGCCCATGTGAGCATCCTCCCATGTATCCCCCATCTCAGATAACCCACACCTCCCCTGTCACAGTTGTAACTCTTCTGTGATCCAAAACTTTTTCAAACATGAAGCCAATAAAATAGCCAAATACAATTAATAAGAAAATGAAATCATAATGATAGCTTTAAAATTAAGAAATAAAATACAAAAAAATTTAAGTATAAAACTTTATCACTGTAAGATCTGTTGTCCTATATGTACAATAACATTGTCTTCTGTTTATTCTCCCATTGTCTTACTTTTTATTTATTTATTTATTTGTTTGTTTATTTATTTATTTATTTATTTATTTATTTATTTTCATTTTGTCCTCAAAGAAGTTTTAGGTTACAGAAAAGTCAAGTACCTAATACAGGGGACTCCTATATACCCAACATCCTCCCCTTTTTCCTCTTCCCCTATAATAACATTATATATGTGGCTGGTACCTTTGTTACAACTGATGTACAAATATTGAAACATAGCTATCAACTGTGGTAAATGGTTTACATTATGATTTACATTTTGGACCATACACTTTTATAAACTTTAATGCAATTCAAAATGGCCTGTATCCATCATAGCAAGATCATGTAGAACCCTGCCATCTCCGAAAAAATGACCTCTATTCCATCTATTCTATTCCTTCCTCCCCCTCCCCTCAGGACCCATGGCAACCACCAAGTTTCACTCTTTGAAGGGAAAAATTCATAGTTACTTGCAATAACGCTGAGGGCTTGACACACTGGTATGCCCTCCCCTATTAGGCACCATTCATACTCTTGAAAGACTCCTGCCCCTCTGTTTGAGAAGATAATAGATGGGAGTCCACCAGCTTCCCACTCATTATGTGGTCTCCACCCACTGATACAACACACTATGGCAAGATGAATACCCACACACTCCCTAGAAGCCTGCCTCAGGTGTGCCCTGTCCTGAAAGCCTCCTACATCCAACACCCCAAACCAGCATCCCTCACTTGTCATAGTGCCAAAAGAACATTCCCAACATTGTAGTTCAACCATGTACCCGCCAATCCCCAGTGTTCACCTGCTCCCTCCCCCAACTCTCCCCTCAGTTCCATGGACAGTCCAACCCACCCTCCTCACCCCACCTCCCTGAAA
>PVKH010035242.1:0-11757 GCA_004027955.1 Chaetophractus vellerosus | reverse complement strand
CTCTGACTAATTTTAAATATTACTTTTTTGTTTTTTTGAATAAGCTTGATTATGATTTGCTTAAATTTATTTTTGTTTACATTTGTTCTTCAAGTTCTTAGGGGTCCTTGAATCTTATACTTTTTATTAATTTTTGGAAATGCTCATCTTCTATATTTCCTTTTTTTTCTTCAACTCCATTTTTCCTGCTTTTTAAAAACTCTGTCAATTACTTGTATGGTAGCTATTACACCATATCCGAATTGTCTCTTACATTTTTGGCCTTCCTTTTCTTTCTGTGCTTCAATGAAGATAGGCTATAATAAACTATATATTTTTTATTTTTAAAGAAGCTTTAGATTACATAAATGTCACATCAAAAATATAGAGGATTCCCATATACCTCAACCCCTCTCCCTCCCAAACTTTCCCCATTAACAACATCTTTCATTAGTGTGGTACATTTGTTACAATTGATGAACACATATTGAAGCACTGCTACTAACTGTCAACTATATTTAAGTAAACTATATTTAAGTACACTGATTTAATCATCTGCAGTATCTAATATCTTATTTAATATATTTGTAAACTACTTGGAGCTGTTATTTTTTTATTTCTAGTATTTCTAGTTCATATTTATAAAAACTAATTTTCTTTTGATATTGTCCATTTTTTTCTCATCTATTTTTCTAAACATATTAATCAACATTATTTGAAAGCTCACATCTCATAACTTCAACATCTATATCAAATTTATTTATATTTTATATTTTTAAGATTGGTTTAGTTCTGGTATGATTGTGGGTGTTTTGGTATGCCTAGTTCTCTTTATTGAAGAACCGTCATTGTGTATTAAAATTTGTAGAGGTTTTGGATAATATTAACTTCCACCTGTGATGATTTAATATTCTTTTGGTAAGCAGGTAAATATGGGCAGGTCATCTTTGTACAGGTGAGGAAAGTCAGATTCTAATTGCCCTTACTCTTAGGATAGCCCTTTCATGGGCCACACCTAAATGTCTGTGGTGTGTTCTTCAGCTTGTCCACCTTCACAGGCCTGAAATCTAGTTTGTATAAGACCAACACAATGAAATTTCTGAAAACGCTCTTTAGTTTTTAGTCCTTACTAGTTGTTTACTGTTTAGTGTATTATTTGAATCTCTTTCAATACATAAGCAGTGTATTAATCTGCAATTGCCTCAAATGAAAAGATATGTCAGGTTCACTTCTCTTTAGCTATCTTTTCTCCAGGGACTTGGATCCTCAAGTCCTGGCTTGCTTGGTAGCCCTAATGTCAATTATTCTCTTCATGGTGAGGCTGCCACAGCCTCCAATTAATAGCTTCTTACTTAGCTTCCATGTCCTGGCCAGTGAATTTGTAAAAGCCTTGAGGGTATATATTATCTGCAAATATAGAACTCACCTCAATTCCATTTTCTCCATTCCAAGGTCTTGCATCCCCAAATACTTGCTCTCTTAGTTTCTGTTTTTGCTTGCACATTTATTCGTTTTTAATCTAGTTCTTTTTATTATTATTATTAATTAGCTGGGGGGTTAATCTGATTCCAGCGACTGTGATATAATCAGAACCATAAATCTTGTTTTCCTTCAAAAATAATAAATGTGAGAGGTGGCAGAAAATCTACATAAGAAATCCTGGGGTCATAAGAAAAATGGGAATAAGCGTGAACAATTTAAATTTGAGGTTTATTCACCTGAATATAACAACATAATCCATTGGAATAATATAAAAGTAAAAAGTGTATTCCCTAAATATATATTAGATGTAACATGTTAGGGTAAGTTTTTTAGGTTGCATTAATGTATTAAAGCAGAAATCCACATCAAAACTTCCCAATACAAGATATACAACTTTTTTTCTGCTTTATAGATAAAGCTGCAATCTTCATCTTTAATCAGTGCAAGACAGAAAATAGGTACTAGTGTATGAATGAATGGTTTGATGAGTGAATAAACATAAAATGTAACCATGCCTATCTTGAAACTTTTATTGTTTAGTTTAATTTTTTTTTATGGTTGGAATTGCTTCCGTGGATAAGTACACTATTCTTATCAATTTTAATAATTTTCTTCCATATTCACGTTTGTAAAAGAATTTTATGTGAACACAGTTAACATTTTTTTAGAGAAGAAAAAGAATTTAAAATATTAAACTTATCTGCTTTTGTCAATTAAAAGATTTTTCTCTTGTACAGAGGTGTGTGACATTTTTCCTTGATTTTTCTTTTACCTCAACTTAATAAAGATTATCATGTCCTCTTCTAAAACTTTTTTGTTAGCTTTCTTAATCACATCTTTGTTTCCTTCCTGATATACTTTGTACTGTTAAATGTGGCAAGAGTTTCTGATCTTTCCTCATGACAGCTCAGTTTCCCCTGAACACAATACAGATTTCATTCACCAGTGATTCCAAACATTCTCCTAAACCTCTAAACATCCAAGTCTACCTCTGATTGTTCTCCATCAGCAGACTGTCGTAGATGGGATGCAGAAGCCCCTTGAGAGATAAATATGTTTTCTATATTCCAGTAGGGTGTTTTTCTAAGATTCTTGGATTTTCTAGGCAGCCACTACATAGGCAGCATTAATTACAAGTGAATAATTTTTACATCTAAGGATAAACTTCAATTTTTGCAAATACAGCTTTTACAGATTTTAACATACAATGAATTTTAAAATATAAAACATTTACTAAAATTTTATGGACACAAATGGCTTCTGATTTGATTATTATTATAGGTAATGACCTGTTATTTACAATTATGTTTATATCATCACATCCTCATACCCTCATTTTCCCATGACATTTTGTTACTAAACATGTATCTATCGGTAAAATTTAAATGACAAAGAAAGGAACTATAAAACCACAACCTATAAGTACTATGAAAATCTCCAAATTCCACTTCAATTAACAGCAAATCTCATCAGCAATTTCAACATAAGTAAAATAGGATTTTGATTTTGTGAAATTTCTGATTTTACAAAACATTGTAACTTCACCTTTTTACTCCCAAGAAACCCATGAAAAAAGAGGAATACCATCGAGATAATTTTGAATTAATTCTAATTTTGAAGAAAAACAACACATGAAAATGTTCAGTTATTTTATTGCTAATAAGATTGTTGCAAACTATCTCATGACTGACTTTGAAGCTTCAGTGTCTTTGCTACACAACATTAGGATTGTTTTGCCACAGAGAACAAAACTTGAAAATATCAAGTTTCAGCTTAAATTTTATTTATTAATAGGATTATGTAATTGGATGGTTTGTTTTTCTTCCTAGGGTCAGAGTCAGTCTTAAAATCAGCTTGGACTACTCAAAGCTACTCCAAAACATCAAAATTATGAAAGGTTGTTTTTTTAGGAAAACACTCATTGAAATATTAAAATAATAATCAGAAGTTATAAAACATATCTATCCTGAGAATTGATTCATTATTGATCTTTAGGTAGAGGACAAATTAACCAACATGGGAACAGAAGCAAGTATTTATTTAGTTTGGCCAGTTGGTATCAGCAAATTTGCTAGGTTTCTTGGATTAAAAGATGAATAGACAGTACTTTCCCTCCAGGAGTGCAATGTCTTTCAGATGTATAATGCCAGAGAAAGTCACATCAATATTTTAAAAACGTGTTGTGTCATAAATATAAGTGAATTCAGGAGAATCATGAGGGGTGTTTGTTTACTCGCCTCACCATAGATCTAGTAAGTTGCGGGTGAGATGGGATGGGTCGGTGTGGTCAGGGAAACCTTCTCAGAGGAAAGATAGTTCATAATTTTTATTCTCAAAAGAGATACTCCCCCAAATCAGACTTGCTATCACTGTAGCCTTCTTATTTTCTAAAACATATCACAACATGGCTTGGAGCCCTGCCTGCACACTTACTCCATTGTCAAATCCTGGCCCACCTTCAAGTATTCCCACTCCAGTTCTTCATTCTGAATCAGGGTATCTCCCTTAATATTATCAGGTAGGAAGGGGAACAAGAGAGAAACTGGGGAAACTAAGAAAAAATTGTAACATTAATTTCTATCTTCCTATATTACTTTACATTTATCTTCAACTTACTTAATTTAATATTTTTTGAAAACTTACTTTGTCAAGAACCTACATCTGTCAACAGAACACCACATGTTTCTGGTCTTTAAGGACATACATTCTGGAAGGATATGTACAGTTAAATTACTAAATATATAACTTATTTAATTACAGTTACAAAAAGTAAGTGTAGAAGAATGAATAGAGGTTTACAAGGATGGAGAGGGAGATTTTGGCAAGCATCTGCACCATAATCAAAAAATGTTGTCTTGATAGTCCAACACAATTTATTGTCCAAGACCAGAGCCACCAGGAACAATGCTGCTTGAATCGAAACATACCAACATTATTTCCTTAAGTGATTCCTTTAAGTTTATAGAAAAAAAATATATTTAAACTTGCCTGTATTTATACTGGTAAAGGTCAAATTAAATACTACTCAAATTACTAAAATATGATAGTTCACATATACTTTCAATCCTTGTGTGATTCAGGGTGAAGCACCTTACTTACAGGTGATGACCACAGCAACGACAGCACCGGTTTCTTGATGAACTCTCTCTAGACATGCTGGCTAATCTCCTGGACCTTGTGCTATATTTGGTAGAGAACAATAGAGTGGGTAGAGGTTGGAAGCAACTGGTTGAGGGCAGAAGGTATAATACTGATGTACTTGCCTATTCCTAGCACAACCAGTGTCAAGAAAGTAGTCATTCTTTTATATGATTTTTTCATTCATTAACAGTGAGGAAGAGGAAGAAATACATCTTGTAGCATCAATTGCTACTTAAAATAAACTTTTAAGGAAAACAAAGTTTTAGAGAACAAAATAGATTTCCCTTAAATTTTTATTTTTAAATCAAAGCGAGGTTAAGGCAATTAGCTATTCAAAGAGGAGAATTTAGGCCCTTTATGAACAGAACTTTCACAGATTGATTTTAATGCCAGAAGCAGTGCCTTTGTTCAATGACACCTGAGTATCAGTTGACGTAATGGTTTACTTAGCAGGTGGACTGGACAGATGGTAGTCAGAATTCCCCAGTTTACCATGAACACTCATTGCTTTATCAAAATCAAGATAAAGCAAAAAATATTTAAAAGAGAAAGCAAAGCATATATCAACTCCTATTATGGAGACTAGTGAGCTAAATTTTGCATTCCACAGTGATTATCTGGGGAAAATTAAAGCATTGACTAAAGACATTGATAAATATTTCTATCAATTTACTCAGACAAAATGTTTTTAAACTCCAGACTATAGCATAATTATTCAAAATAAACAGTAATTAACTGAACTAAATCAAGCAACACAAGGGTTTGTAAATTTGCCCTGTGGTTTACCAGCTGTGCTTTTTACTGTCTATACTGTGAATTTACACTCAAGCTTTGAGTTCTCAAGAGGTGATTGAAAATTGAAGCTCATTTTACAAGCATATTAAGGGTAAAATTACTAATTTAGTCACTCTAAATCATTTGGCAATGGGAGTTTTTTGGTAATAAATTTTATTTTTAGGGAAATTTTAGATTTATATTTACAAAAAACTTACACCAGAAGTATAGGGAATTCCTGTATAACTGCACCCACACATCCACACTTAGTTTCCCCTAATATTAACATCTTAGATATGTGTGATACATTTTTTACAATTGATGAACCAATGTTGGAGCATTGCTAACCAAAGTCTATAGTTTATGTTTTGGGTGCTGTACAATTCCATAGGCCTAACAAATGTATAATCTCATCCATCCATCATTGCAGTTCATACAGAAGAATTTCACCACCCCAAATATGTCCTGTGTTCCACAAATTCATCCCTCCCCCTCCCTTCTGAACCCCTGGCAACCACTACCTTTATACCAATGGTACAAGATTTTAAAATAACAATAAATCTACTTTTGTCCATGGTTACACTCCCTCTTATGTTTGTTCATTCATCAGTTTTGAAGGATTTGGGAGGATGTCCACTCTGACTGCTTCAGGCTGAGAGGAGATATAGATATTATGGGGAAGTTGGAAGGAATTGTTTTGCTTGCAGCATAGATACTCCTTATTTTGGGGATGGGACTTGTCCATCATCATTGTTTTGTGAGTTGTCCAGGGCAAGCCCAAAGAACTGAAGAGTAGGAGTTGACTGCTACTCTGCTTGGAGCGGGACTCAACTGGTATATGAACAATCCAAAAGTTAAAGTCTTTGAGATATATATTTAACATGTATATTGAGAATTATAGGCTCAAATAAAAGGAGTAGAAGAATCATGAATGGGTAATTATAAATGAGTAAAACTATGTTATAGTGGGGAAATAGATTATCGTATATCTCCAAATAGGGCCCACTGAAGGGTTGTTTATTTCATGTGGCTGTGTGCCTTGCCTCTGGTGTATGGCCATCCAAGAGCCCTTGGGAAGCACTCTTGTTTGAGGCTTTGTTTACTGTGGCAGTTAGTGAAATTTGTCTGAGACCTGAATAAGCTTAACCTCCTGAATGACCTCCTGAACGCTTTGAAATCTCTTAGCAATAAATGCTCTTTTTAATTTAATGTTTCCCCATTTTGGTCAAGGTCTTTTTCCAAATCCATCACTGGTTAGCGCTGGGTAATAATCCCTTGGTGCCACGGAGGCTCATCCGTGGGAGTCATGTCCCATGTTGGGGTTTGGGGGGGAATGTAGTGTGTTGATTTTGCTGAGTTAAACTTAGAAAGAGGCCACATTTGACTAACAAGTAGGTTTTCAGGTGGTATCTCTTAGAAATTAATTATAATTAGGCAAAGTTCCATTTTTACAGGAATAAAGTTCATAAGTACAAGCATTAAGATCAAGGAATACACATATAGGCTTGCTTTCTTTTCTTAGGCATAGCTTATATATTCAAGAGATTTTTGCCATTTTATTTAAGAAAGTAGCAAGGCAACTAGCTACTGGGCCTCTATCTATTGAGAAAATATACTTCAGCAATATGAGTGTAATTAATAGCACTGAAGTGTGAGTGTCAAAATGGATGAAAGGGTAAGTTTTGGCTCATTCTTGATGTTAGAAGTAAAGCAAGAGGCTAAAACAAGCAACTATATAACTCATTGAATTATGGGGTTGCTCATAATTAAGCAAACAAATACAAGAATATTCTTTCAGGATCCATAACAAAGATATGTCACTAGTACAGCCTGTTGATAGTGGGGTTATATGTGGGGGGAAATGCACCTAAAACATGTGTCTATGGGATAAGAATGTGTTTGTGTTTTTTATAAAACATTATGAAGACATACTTAAGAAGCATTTATTGAACTCTTACTATACACCATGAACTGTGTGAAGCATGGTGATATGCACTTGAATAAGTCACATAGAATATAACTAGAATAAAAAGGAAGACACAATGAGATGGGTTTTTTGATAACTGATTTAGAATCCAGGTCACTAACATATGGTCTTTGCTAAATACTTAGATTCTTATGTGCAACCACAATACAGGTTATGCTTCTGCCGAAAGTGTCTAAATTGTGCTATAACAGAAGGAACAACAATCATTTTACATAACAGCTCTTGAGTCCTAATCTATCTATTTACCTACCCAGGTACATTTCCCTTTGTTCAGAGTGTCATGTTTTCATTATGAATCTAATATCATAGTTTTCAATATTTTATTTATAAAATAATATTATAAGTAAGTACATACTATATTCTAAGCACTCAGTAAGTCACTAGCGATATATCATTAAGAAAACAAAGTCCTTGCCCCATGTTGCCTAAGTTCTAGTTTCCACAATATTCAACTTTACAAACTGGTTCAGTTGAATAAGGATTTCATTACATGAGCAATCAAACTATGACTTCACAAGTATTCAACATCTATATAAAACCACACTCAAACCCAGAGAAACATGTCTACACATTGCCACATTATACTTTAGGGATAGAAAAATAAAATTTGGTAACTACACTGTTTAATCTATGTTACGAATTGGGCCAATAGTACTCTCTCCTTTATTTTTCAAAACTCTTGGTAATGTCGGTGTTATTTTTCTTTCAATTTTATAGATAGAGCATTCAGGCTTTGAGAAGGCAAGGTGCTTGCTTACTGTCACACAACCATTAAGTAACTACCCAGGGACCTGAACCCCGACTGGGGAAAGTCTATGGGGAGTGACTATTAAGCCTGCTATTCAGATCACCTGCTGCCCAGGTGGGGAGCCAACCATGGACAGATCTTTCAAGTGCAATGCCTTCTTACAAGATAGAAAGAGGGCAGGCAGTGATAGGGCAGGGGCTAAGGATGACATTTTACTTCGCAGAAGTCTCTCAGGTGGTTCAGTCAGGAAGTTGATATACCCAAACATTGGAACTTTCTAAAAATTGTGGAATCTAGATTCCAGTTTGAGCCAGGACAGCTACCATCCTCTAATACTATCTCCACCACACTCATTGCTGTTGTCAGATCATATGCCCAAACAGTGGAGAAAAATGTTTTCCAATCCTAGAAGGAGGTAGAGAAGAAAAAGGAAGCTACACTTGGCACTCCAAAAAAACTGGGAAACAGGGAGCGTCTTGAGCATTCAGAACATCTCAGACATATTGAACACTATCACTCCAAGCCACCTTTGTGGGGAAGTGATTGGCCTCTGATAACTCAGAAGGATATTTTAATTGTAAATAAAAATGTTTGAGTTTGTTTTCCTAACACAGTGCATGTGCAGATAGACACCCAACTATAATATGAAAACCAAGCCTTTTAATTTTAAGTGTTAAATTTGACATGCTGATAGTTAATATTTATGAGAATTACATATGTTCCTAAGTATTTATTTATGGAATGTTATAGTAGTTAAAAATAGAATTTCTTTTAAAAAGCAGCAGAAACATGTGCAAACTCTTCTAGACTTAATACAACATATTAAGTGTTAATAAGCATTGTTACAGAGTTATACTTTCAACATACTTTGCTATTCCTTCTCAAACTTCTTCAGTCCTGGTAAACTCATTGTTGTTCTTTCAAAGTTTGACCATTGGAGATATCACATGGTGCAACTGAAGATGGGATTTTTCATTATATTTATAGTGACATATGTATCAATAAATTATATGATGATTTTATTAGGAACATTAAGGTCTAGAACAATGTATAATGTATTGTGGAGAATTAATTACTTTCAAATCCTTTATCTCTTGCACTGTGTCATATATTTTATTTCTAGACCCCAAGTTAAACTTCATAAAGGATCTCCTTCCCTAGAAGAAACTTAAAATATCATATTTGGGATCATTTTGTGCAGTACATATATATATAAATATTACAGTTGTATAAATATGAGCCTTTTGTGAGTGGAAATAGAGAACATGTTTCTGCTAATCTATGAAGGAACTAAGTAATTTGTGGCTTTACAAATATCCTGAACTAATAGTTTGGTGGTAATTCCATGTAAAAAGCTTACTAAGGTTATTTTGTTTGCTAATAAAATCAGTCTTTTCCTACATATGAAAATAACCAACTTACAGTTTAAAATACTAGGAACTACATCATAAGTGCAAGAAGTTAAAGTAAAATAATCTTTTCCAATGAAATAGAATTCATGCAAAACCTCTGCATATGTTCTCTGCCCTTTCTGTGATATTTACTTGTTAGGTTTTGTGTGCTTTTGAAGACTTTCTTCTCATTAAATAAAAGGTCATGTAGAATTCATCCCATATTTATTATTCTTTTAAAAATTCTGTAATGGGAAAGATTCTGTTAACCTGTTCTCTACAGGTTCCCTGCTAGGTAGTCATTCTTTCCCTGGCACCATGTCTGCACCATTCTGCATGATCTAAACTGGGAAACAGAGGATTTACAGAGCTGGCAAAGCTCAGCTCCCTATGCTTGTTTAGCATGCTCTGATGAAGGGAATTAATTCAATCTGGGCAAAGGAGAAAAAAATTAGCACAGAAGATTCTTAGACCACATAAGCACCAGTCAGCAATCTTTTCATTGCAACATTCACAGTGAGAAAAGCAGATTCAATTTCATCTCCCATGTTATAAAGGTCATATTAACAGGATCCTCATTCACACACACAAAAAATGGGATTAGCAAATTGATTTCCAAGAAAATGTATTTAAATACATCATTAGGTTTTTAAAGGCAAATATATTCACAGAAAACTTTCATTGTTATAACTTCCAAATATTTCTAAACATTAATAAAAAGTGAGAAAAAAAAACAAAAACAAAAAATGCCAATTCAGAGTTACCTGGAGGCCATAGAGTAGTAAAGGATATTGGCTTTGCAGTCAGACAAACAGTATTCTAGAATATGGAAAGCCACTAATGAGATGTGCAACCTTGTAAAGGTCAATTAACATTTCAGAGCCTTGGCTTGCTCTGTTTTCTTTCTCATCTATAAAATGAGAATGTGGGGCCAGCTGATCTCTTAGATCACTGCCAGCTCTACTGTTCTCTTAATGCCATCACTCCATTCTGTGCACTGGCATAAAATGTGTTCTTTGAAATTATAAGTGCATTTCAACTGGAATTATTTTACCTAAGATAAAATAAACATTTAAATATACAAACTTGGCAATTTAATGAATATGATTCATTAAATCTTTAACAAAACACAAAATGCATTTATGTTAAAAAAAGAATCAACCATTTCTCTAAAAATGCTCTATCTCAAGATATACACACTGGTTTTCCCATTAGCATAAAATTATCAACTCTTTCATTTGATAAGCTGGATAGTTTGGTGGCCAGCCAATGAATGGAATAGTTTGAAGACATTCAACTCAAAGAATTAGTAAGCCATTGCTCTAGAGAATTTGACAGAAACACAGTTGAACAATTATCAACCATGTCATATATACCACACTGATCTAAGTTCTTCAAGACTTCAAGAATGTAGATCTGGACTCGGGTGGGCTCAAGAAATTCAGTGCTACCCAAACCTTGCTGACCCTGAAAATCATTTAAAAAGATTTTTAAATTTCTATTCTCAGAACCCATCTCAGATTCACCGAATTTAGAATCTCCTGGAGTGAGCCTTAGTATTATTTATTATTTAAACATCACCCGATAATTATCCTGTACATTGAAGTTGTTAATCCATGGCATGGATTAAAGTTTACTAAATATCTAGTAAACTATCAAGGAACAGCACACTCTAGACAGTCTGAGATGCCTATGTAATCTGTGCTATTTCACTTTTCAATGTTCATGTCCCATCTAATTGAGGATAAGAATCATTTCATTTATTTTATTTTAGCTTCATCAGTATAACAAGAGCAGAAGTATTACTTCTAAGGCTGCATACATACCTTACAGTTTCAACAATCTTAAATGAGAAAGAATAATAATAGCAAGTATTTATGTAGTAATTATAATGCACCAGATGCTGCTCTGAGTGCTTTAAGAACATTAAATCATTGCATCTTTACAACAACCAGTGAAGTAAATAATATAATTATCCCCACTTTACAAGAGAGGAAACTTAGGTACAGAAAGGTTAAGTAATTTTCCTGTAGTCACTCTGCTATTAAGTGCTAGAGTTGAGGTGTGAACTCAGGGAACTTATGCCCTAAACCTATATCCTCTATGGTTTTCCCATGCTATTTCAATTTAATTCACTCTTTGGAGGTTTTATAGAATGATTCCATAGTAGATCCACAGTGCAGGTTCAGATAAGGACATAATGGTATATCTCATAGTTGTTGTTTTATTTTTTTAATTTTTTTTTATTACATATC
>PVKH010035241.1:0-11755 GCA_004027955.1 Chaetophractus vellerosus | reverse complement strand
GGGAACAGAGGAACCTGGAAGCCTGAACCCTGGAGACGTCAGCAGCCATCTTCCCCCAACACGTGGACTCTGGTATGGGAAGGAATTTATGCTTTGTGGCCTGGTAACTGTAAGCTTCTACCCCAAATAAATACCCTTTATAAAGACCGACCAATCTTTGGTATATTTCAAAAGGCACACCTTTGGCTGACCAAAACAGGATACTTTACAGTATACATTTTGCACACTGAGAAAGTGTTTCTGTGCTGAGAACCTTATGACCACAATCTCCTACGTTCAGAGACAATATTACATCTTTCTCAGCACATACTTGGGGGCTCTGCACTTCCCTCTTCAATGCACAGTGCCCTCTTCCTTTCTATTTCTTTCAATCTCCTTAACGACAAAGGGGCTATTATTTCTGTTATTTTTCATTTCAGGAAATTTCAGACTACTTTATTTCTCATGGTGTCAATTTTTTCCTTTTAAAAGAATACAGCTTGTGTAGAGATTTCTCTGATCATAACTGAGCTGCAATGGCAATTTTACAGCTCATCAAAGACAAGAAGAGGCAGCCCATTTGCTTACAGCGTATTTTATTCATAGGTCTCTGCACCTATTTCTGGAGCACAGAATTGGGGTGTAGGAACATGGTGAGATCCAGACCAAACACTGAGCAGAGGAAACATGTCTGCCATGACTTTAGCCCTCTTGCCCTTTCTCCCCCTCCTTTTTCCTCATCACTGTATGTGAATTGGCTGCATGTATTATTGTTGCTTTTGATTCTCCATCCTCAGCACGGAGGCAGAGGACTGGATTTTTTGTTTGTTTTCTCTCCATCTGTACTGTAGACATTGAAGCACAGCCCTTTCCAGTAAGAGAATTAGGCACAAAAATAGTCTCCTCCAGATGAGTGGGTGATGAGAGGGGTGCCTGGATGGCAGTGATACGTAGGAGGCTTGTCACAGAAGGAAAACATTACCTTACAGGGAAGACAGTCAATCTGCAAGCAAAGAAAAAGAAGGAAGGTGTCATCATTTTAGACAGACCAAAGGAGAATGCATGTCTGGTGTCCAATTCCTTTCCTGCTCAGTGTCCCCTCCTCCTCCTCACAAAGAGCTCTAACTTGCCAATCACCCACACACGGCCTCAGCCTAGGATGATGGTGTGAAGGTAATGGGGGTGGGGCGTGGAGGACAAGGTCCCTACTCTAAGGATCTTGGCCCCTTTCTCCCAAACCTCATGCCTGGGGGTCTCCATCATAGGTCTCATCTTCCACTTGAACTAGACTCTTGCTCTGTGAACCTTGGGATGATCAGGATGGGACAAAAGAGTGGCAAAAACCTAGCCCTTCCTCCTCGCCCCTGGGTTGGTAGCTCCCCTGTGTCCTCCGCTGAGTCCTTGGAGATTTTTGGTTATTCTTTCCCCTCTCTGACCTGAGGGAGCCCTTCAAGACCTGGGGGCTTTATTTTGGGGGGAAGTTGGCGAGCAGGAGCCCAAGCCTGTAGAGGGGAGGCTGGGGTCAGGTTATAGGCAGTTGGAGCTGCTTCCCTTCCCCAGGCCTGTGCTGTGGGTTGGTGTCTACAGGGGCCCTCATACTCTAGAGGACTGGGAGAATGGCTCCTAGGCAAGGCCTTGGATCCTCTGGTCCTTTCCTCTCCTCATTCTGGACTCATCTCTATCCTGCCTCTGTTTTTTCCATGAAAGGATGCAAAACTCTTCCAAAGGGTGCTGATAAATCCAGGCTGGCACAGCCTCCCAAACATCCCCAAAGCTGAGTATCACCCTTAGGGGACAGGGGAGAGGCCCAGTGCATGCTCAGTGGCCTCCTTGGGATGGGATTGGGCCTTGGGCCCATCTGATCAGCCTGGAACCTCTAAGATACCAGGGAGCTCATTGGGCCTGAATCTGGAGTTGCACTGAGGATGGGGCACCTTGCCCAGACCCTGCAGCCTGGCGGCCAAGTTCATGCTAAGCTGCAAGGGCAGCTAATAGCCTTGCCAGGCCTACCTATGGGGGAGAAATCGATTTGTTGCTATGGTATCCCCAGGGGAGGCCGGACTATCTTTTTGCCTATAAATTGTTACGGGAGCCCTGTCAAGAAATGCTAAGCTGTTTTCAGTTGACCAAGTTTTCCTCTGTCTGCCATGAAGCCTCAAGGAAATAAAAGAACTCAGCAGTCTCTACTGCTTGCTTGATATAACTCATCACACACAACCTGCTTTCAAGCAGCTGACTGCACAATACTGGACAGGCCCAGAGCCTAAGCACAGGCTTAGAACAAAGGGAGGAGGGGAGTCCTGGGCAAGTACCACAGATGTTGTCCCATGCCTGAAAAGAGTGGATTGTTTTAGTAAGAGAGTATTTCACCTTATGTTTACTCTTCTCAGGAAAAAACAAATCCTAAGCTAGTTCTGGGCTGTTCTGATTTTTACAAAAGTATAGTGTCCATTTTGTAAGAAGAAAAACTTCTCCTTGACTCTACACTGTTCTCTTAATGGTTTACATAATTCCTCCCACCCTTTCTCTTATCCTATAATCTATTTTCATAAACTTACAGGAGTCATTCAGGAAATAATATCCCTCATGGTAAGAAAACCTTTATCCAAAGTTCAACAACATTCGGGCTATGTATGTTGTGCCTGCACAGCTCTAAGGGGTGCCCTCAATGGGGCTGCAATGGGGCCCCCTAGGCTTGGACAGTGTTCACCTGCACAACTGTACACGACAGCCCTGAGTTCATGCCAGTTTTCTTTTCTTTTAATATGCCAGTGTAGCTAAAGTCAACACTTATCCATTACAGAACATATAAAATGGCCCTATCAAAAAAAATACTTTTATTTAGAAAAGCTGTATAGCATGGTGGTTAGAACGCATGTTTTAGAGGCAGGCTGGCTGGGTTGGACAATTGGCTAGCTGTGTGACTTTGGGCAAATGATTTAACATCTCTGTGTCCCAGTTTCTTTATCCATTGAATAGAATAATTATAGCTTAAGTGGTAGTTGTGAAGAGTCAATGAAGTAATCCACGTAAATTGTTTAAGCTCTGGAACTAAGAACATGAGTTGGCAGCCAAATATGTTCAACCTGACTGTAAGGAGAGGAAAAAGATCCAGGACTCTGGGCTCCAGTGCTGCTTCGTGATGGATGGTTCACTTGACACCAGTTCAGTAGAGAATTCTGCCTGCATCAGGGATTTGCCTTTTTCCCCAATTTCCCATGGTTTGGGGTTGCAATATGAATATGTTAATATGAACCTTTTAAATGTCCAGCAAACATGATTATTGCAGGTTGAATTGTCCTCCAAAAGACAAGTTCTAGTCCTAAACTCTGGGTCCTGTGAATGTGACCTTATTTGGAAATAGGGTCTTTGGAGACCTTTGCTAGTTAAGATGAATTAGAGTGGGTCCTGATCGAATATGACCAGTGTCCATATAAGAAAAGGGGAGAGTTGGACACAGAGAGGCACAGGGGAAATTCCATGTGACCCCTGAGGCCAAGATGAAGCCCAAAGATAGCCAGCAAACCACCCGTATAGGAAAAGGCAAGGAGGGATTCTCCTCTACAGATTTTGGATTTCCAGCCTCCAGAACTGTGAGACAATAAATTTCTGTTGTTTTCAGAGCCATCCAATTTGTGGTACTTTGTTACAGCAGCCCTAGGAAACAAAGACAATGATCAAGAGAGTAAATCTGATGCATATTTTGCTTTTCTAAAAGAAACATATTTTAAAAACTGAATAGAAACTACTGCAATACTGTCATCCAGTAATTGCTTACTAACTAAATTCAAACTTTTAACATTAGTGAATTGCTCTGAAAAATTTTAGTACTGATGGCCTGCTGTGGTTGCTTTGCAAATTTGACAACCAACTGGGTATCTGGTAAATTGTGACCCCTCTGTGGGTGGCACAGGCTCTGTTGTAGCTTCTTTACTGTATTAAGCTCATTTGTCATTAAGAAAAAGGGATGGGCACGTAAAATGCAGCTTGTAGACACACCCTTAACCAATACTGTAAAGTACTTTCTGTGTACATTACTTATGTTTACACCAGGAAACACAAATTTATTCTGTTTTGAGGAGAACGAGGAAGCTGGTATGACAGGGTACCATCAAAACTCAGTATCTTCCTGCCTGAAATTCAAGTGCGTCTCATAAAATTAAACAATTTGTGAGTTTTCAAATCCCTAATTGGCAGCGGGCCTCACAGAATTTAATGCAGCTGGCAACCTCTGCCTGATAAACCACTCGGGTTCACTGGAGCTTTCCAGATACTTTCCAGATACTTCCCTCCAGCAACTGTCCTTGGCATATCATCAACCTGTCTGTCTCTTCCCAGCCATGGGCCATAGGGCCAGGGCATGTGCACATTCATGAAGGTGTCTTGATATATTTTTTCCGAGGAAAACAATAATGCATAATTCTGTAAGGCTGAGTTCTGCTTCCTTTTTCCATGATTTCCCAGGGATTCACTTTCTATACCTACACTAGTGTATCTCTCATCAGTTTGCTCAAAATTATAGGATACAGTAAGGGATTACAGTTCCTTAAGATTTAAAAATAGATTTTATTTGCTTGTTTATCTTAATAGCTAAAACATTCACGTTTCAAAATTCAATGTTACAAGAGGGTATACAGTAAAAAATTTCCCTTCTATCCCTGACTCCCAACCACCCAGTTCCCTTCCTCAGAGGCAACTTATGTAATCACTTTCTTGTTCTTTCAGAAATATTAGTATTGTATATCCTTTGCTTTTTTGCATTGCTGACCTTCATTTTTTACTTAAATAGTGATCTTTTTGAAAGGAAAAAAATCTTTACATGGCAAATATTTCACATAAATATAAACATGCATGTCTACTTCATAATTAAGCAAAATAAACTTTTAGGTATAAGATTTTAAAAATCATTAAGGAACAAAACAAGGAACGCAAGACAGAAATAACAGGAGCAATAAAACAACACGTTTCATAATGATTCAATTGGTCTTGTCTTCCCACCTACTGGTGAATGCCTGAGCTGCAAAAATCCTACCTTCATCACCAAATGGAAACAACCAATTAGGCTGTACTTAATATACATCCACCTAATAGATTATTTCTCTTTCAAAATAATGTAAGAAATACATCACACATACACAGACATCCTACTGAACTAGTCTCTCAAATAGGGAAATAAGACTTTGGAATTTTCAAGTTCTCCCACCACCCAAACATGTGCCCATTAACACCACACATAGAAAAAAACATTGTGCTACAGAAATATAATAATTAGTTAATGAGTGGCATTATTACAAATCTCTAGTTTATTTGTATTACATATCCCCAAATCATGCCTTTACTGTGGCTTGCCATGGCTCAGACACTGTAGACTGAGATCTTCACAATGCACCTAAAGAACCCACAGTATGGTAGACATTGTATAGAGCAAATAAACAGTAATTTCAGCAATTCAGTTAGACTTCAAAATCATGACCATTAGCATGGATAGTTCTCAGCTGTCGTTAAATGCCTGGAAAGTTTCCTCTGTCAGTGCCTACCCTCTGCACCCCCCTGGTCAGTGTTCTGTCTCTTCCCCTGCCAGGCTTTAAGCATCTGAGGGTCTGCTCCTGTGGACACCCGAGGGAACAGAGGTGAGAATGATAATCCTCGCCTTTAAGAAGTTCACACCAACCAGAAGAAGATGGAGCCTATGGAGCGTCAGGCGGCGGGTGGAGGGGCAAGGGGGAGGGCCCTGCAGGCTGGGGAAGCAAGGCTGGAAGAACAGCAAATCCGGTTTGGCTGGCAAAGGTTACTCGTGGGAAGTAGTCCGTGAGGCCAAATTCTTGGTTTCCAAGACGAACAGATTTCTGACTCTGGTCGGTAAAGCTGGGAGGATGGGAGGAAAGAGTACCACTAAAGGATTTGTGCCGAGGCCCAAACTGAAGCCATGTAGAGATTAACCATGCAGTCAAATAGGATGGATGAAAAGGGAGAGGGTCTGAAGCTCGGAGAGCTTGACGCACCAAGTCCAGTGCCACACACAGGTACTTCCTGTACAAAAAACCTTCTTGACCTGATATGCCAAAATCCACAATTCTGTTTACAGAAATCAAGACTTTGGCAGAAAAAATAAAAAATAAAATTCCTGGAACCAGCCCCAGCTTGAGCAAGTTAAAAGCAGTGAAACAATTCCCATCCAGTAACAATTCAAATCTCCCAATCATGACCTTCACCTTCCCTGAGCTGTCATCATTACCAAGGAATTATAAATCAATTATTAATTCAATATATAGAGTTCCTATAAGCCATTAAACCCATTGAAGCCTCATGATGAGCTAAGAATCCAAGACAGGGCCCTGGGATGTTCCTATGACCTAGCTTGGGTAGAGTGGCAAGAGCGTACTGCTGGATGATGGGTCCCTGCATCCTGCCCACATCCCCAGCTCACTGGGGTCACCATGTGGATTAAGCAGAGTGGACTCCATATGACCCAGCTCTAACCAAAGCCCCAGCATGGACCATCTATTCCCTTTCTAGGTCCAGAATGTTTCCCTCCACTAGCTAGGCAGGGAGGAGCCATGTATGGAGGGAACTGGGGAAGGAAAATCATTTTTAATGTCTTCATACCCATTGAACCAAAGAAGATGGAAACTTCTCAAGATATAATCATTCAAAGTACAGAAATGGCTTACTCCATACTAATTATGGGATGATTTATCACACACTCAATATGGAATATTTACTAGTGACCAGTTTCCTGCAACAACAGATTCATTCGGAAACTGCACACCACAGAAGGGAATCTTGTGACTTACTTCTATTTGTATATAAAAATACAAATCAATCTGGAAGTCAGGCACAAAAAGTGGTACAAAAGCATGAAGTGAAACACCTCATCAAAGAATGTGCTCATTTCATACTGCAGCACTCCTATCTGGTTTCTGGTATTTGGAAACTTACTGCTGGTTCACTTGTTTAGAGGGGTTTCTTCATGACACCTCTTTTCCACTCCACACCACACACCCCAAATTCAGTGAATGAAGAGCATTTAGAATGGATCTAGGTGGGGCGAAAAGCCCCAATATAATTGAGTCACAGGTGTCAGCACAGCGGCTACTGGTTTAATCTGTTCACCCAGACTTGTGGATTTAGGGACTATATGCATCTAGATTTGAGCTGGAAGCACCCAACACTTTTGTCTTTTGGAATCCAGTAAAAATGCCAATGTATATTTAAAGTTCCACGTATAGGAACCTCTGGCTCCAACAAAAGAGGTTCAAAGGAGGGAGCAGTGGGTGAAACCTGGACTGCAGGCAGGAGGCCTCCTGCAAATCAGCCATGTGCTTCATTCTTCTTGTTTGTGAGGGGATTGAAATAGCAGGTGGCCAGCGTCCCCCCAGCTGGCACTCGAGGACTCTGTCTTGAAGAGCAGCTTTACACAGGCTTGCCAGGCCGGGTCGAAACGTCCTTACCACTCTGTATCAGCAGTTTAATGTGGTTTTTAACATTCTTCTATGCTGTAGTTTGAGGTTTCCCTTCCTCTTCTATCCTTCAAAGACTTTTATTTCACTTATATAGACCACTTGGCCAAACTGATATTTAAAACTGAAGCCCTAGCTTGGTGAGGACATGGCCTTTGAGTAACCTAGACCAGTGCACAGTTGTCTGTTTCTCACTAACAATGTTAACCAGATAGGACTATAACTCTGTTAGGTCTCCTATAGATCTACTTCAACTTTGGAATATGAGGTTATTCAAAAACCACACGAGAAAAACACCCATCACCTCTAGGTTGAAGATCTGAGTATCTGAGAACTCCAGAGCCTCAAACTCTTACTACAGTCCCTGAAACACAACATTTTCCTCTTGGCGATGGGCTCCATGCTAGAGTAACCTGGACTTGCAGCATATTTGTGCACCAAAAAGTAGATTTTGAAAGATGCTCTCCAGTCATCACTGTCACTGCCAGACTCCTCAACTCCAAGTCGTCTCTGAGGGTGTTCATTAGCTGGCTGCTTCCCGGCGGCCGGGCCGCTGGTGACCGGGGCTGCTGCTGCGGGGCTGCAGGTGTGCAGACTGCGGAGCAGAGCCCGGGCCTGGTCCACGCTCCGCTGCTGGAGCTGTCATCGCCGCTGTCCAAGGAGCTCCCACAGTCCAAGGAGCTGCTCCCACTGCTGCTGCTCATCTGCTCAGCCGTGTTCACTTCAGGCCTCAGCTCTCTTTTGATGCCATCCAGCGGAGGTTCAGTGAGGGGTTATCTTCCAAGGGAAGGGTTTTGGGTCCAACTGGGGGCTTCGTTGGAGCTCTGAATGGCATAGGTGGTAGAAGCGGTGGCAGTTGTGATAGCCGTGGGGGGCGAGCGGACTGCTGCTCCATTTGGGCCTGGATTTCACCGCTCCCCTCAGCTCTTGTTTTCCTGACCTGACTGCTGCTGCTGAGTTTTTCCAGCACTTATTCACCAGTGGCATGATTAAAAATAAGCACACAGTCTGTCTGATAAGGTCGTTTGTTCCCCTTGAACACAGTCGTTGGCAGTGTAGGCCCAGGGATAAGTGGCAGTGTGATTGTGACTCCATCTCCTTTGCCAACCTGAAGCTCACCTTCACCGGAAGCGCCTATAGATGCTGGCTTAAAACCACAGCGAATGGTGTGGAGGAGGCCGACGGTGGCTTCTCGTAGCGCTCCCCGTTTCAGTCAGTCACTGTTGACTGTCCACTGGCTGGTGGCTTTGTGTGCTTCCCACATGCCTGCAAACCTTGGCCCTGGGCTCTGCTTCTTTCCTGCTGCTGCCATTTTCTCCCACGTTCCTGAACCCCAGTGAGTCACTCCCACAGGGTCCAGCATCTCCCCCTCCTCCCTTTGGTCTGATCTCAGACACCAACCACTGTTGCTGGTTCCGATTTAAAACCAGTTGGTGTTCTCAAGAAGTCTTTCCCAGGGCTCATTTTAAATGTAATTCCCCTAGAAGTTATCCAGGTTAGGCTGTCTTGCTATCTTGAAGATGAATGTATATTTTGGAAATTTTAAAAAATAAATAAATGTTTTCCTTCTGTATTCTTTCACATCTACTTCCTACCTATTGCTTCAGATCTCCTAAACCAGAAAAATCAAGAATTGGCAGACAAAGTTGACCATAAGGAGGAGCAAGTGCTTATGGGGATGTGACAGAGGGCAAAGATCAAATGCCACACCATCATTGTCATCACCATCCTAAGTAAGAGGAGCTAACATTTAGGATGCCAGGGCCTGTGCCAGGCTCTTTGCAGGCATCACATCACTGAATCCTTACAGTGGTTCTAGAAGGCAGCAGCTATTGTCACCCCCAATGCATAGATGAGGAAACTGAGGTTTGGCGAGGCAGGCAGACTTGCCCAAGAACATACATCCAGAAAGCATCAAAGTCAGAATTCCAAGGCAGGTCTGCATGATTCCAGAACCCATGCTCTTTACCACTAGGCAATACTGCCTCCCATCATAGCTGGCCAAACTCTTACAAAGACCACTTTAAGGCCCTTCAAAGGGCAGTCCCATAGCGATATGGGAAGTACAACTACAGCTTTCCTAATTCAGCTCCAAGTACAGCAGATGATTGAAAGGTTGTATATAAATAAAAATTTTTATAATCAAATCCTATTCTAAATTCACCAGGGAAACATGTCTCATTCTTTCACAAAGAGAAGAAAAATATGATTGCAACACAATCAGTTCCAACAGATCCATTTGCTAAGCTCAGGCTTTTATATCTACGACTTCCTTAGGGATGGGTTCACCTGCTGGGCCCCGTCCTTCCTTAGCCTAAATTCACTGCCTTCTGGTGATTGGGTAATGTGTGAGCCAGGCAGATGAAGGACAAGGAGCCCACATCCCCATCTATCAATCCAGAAATTGTTGACCAGAGGGTAGGGTGGCAGGAATCAGTGCTGCTTCAGAAGGAACGTTAGGAGGAGGAGGCCTGAAATATTTATGAAAGCAGACTTGCAAGGACAGCTGATCAAGTCCTCAGCTATCCCACTACATATTGCTCTGCTCCAGCAGCAAAGTGAAGATAACAGTGCTGAGAGTCAGATACCTTTCAGGATGCCATTTGAAACCTTCTGAGGAAAACAAAATAAACAAATACCATCACATTATGTGTCCATGCAGCTTTGCTGGCAAGCGAAGTGAACTTCTATTGATGTAGCGAAAATTTCACCATAATTCCAATAGCATTGGGATGGATATGGCAGGAAGGGCCTTCAACCTAGAACTGCTATCAGTGGACAGCCTTCATCTGTTTGTACCTTCAGAGGTTACTTCATGTGCAGAAAGCTGCCTCACCCAAGGTCATGCCCTTTGCAGAGGCAGCCCACATCCAATCACTGATGGGGGATGGATTGGCTATAAAGGCCCAGCCACATTGGCCCAATGTGGGACAACTCTTCCAGGCCATTTTAGACCCTGAGCACCCTAAGGGGTCAACCGAGCCTGTGGGCCTGCACTGCTGCTTCACTTCCCTCTCTGTTTCCTATCCACTTTCTTCCACACTGTTGATCCCCAGGGCACTCCTTTATAAACATCCTTCATACTAAACTCCCTCTCAGGGTCTACCTTCTAGACAACCCACCTGCAACAAGGGTTTACAAAAAACTATTGCAGAACAAAAGTTATTGAATTAAGGGGAGGTTGTTGAGGTTAAAATCTAGGAAGCTAGGTTGAAGTTAAATGAGATTTTTTCCCCCTGTTTCCTGTTTTCATGGTGTCAATATGAGCAAGAACGACTGCTCACTATTATTTCTAATAAGATGCAAGTCCATACAATTTATCAGCTCATTTTTCTTCCATGGAAAATTCACCTGTGCTAAAATTATTTGGATCCAAATTCCCTTTATTTGGTAGGTGTGGTAGACAGCAAAACACTATTATAATTTTTTCTGTTCCCTGTACCCATGCCTTTAGCAACGTGACTTTGCAATCTGCAATCCTTTCCATCAAGAGGTGGACTAGTCCTTGAATCTGCACTGGCTGTGTGACTTGCTTTGGTCAATAGAATATGGTGGAAGTCATGTTGTTCCAGTTCCAAGCTAGGCCTAGAAGAGGCCACAAACACTTCTGCTTGCTCTCTCAGATCCCTGGCTAGCCACTATGTGAAAAAACAACCTGGGCTAGCCTGCTAGAAGATGCGGAGACCATGTGGACCTGTGACAAGCCAACCAAGCTGAGTTCCCAGCCAATCCAGCAGACTTATGAGTGAGCCTAGCCAAGACCAGAAGAACCACCAACTGAGCCCAGCCCAAATTGCTGATCCGTAAAATTGTTAAATTCCTAAATAGTTGGGAACCAGCTGTGGCTCAATTGGTAGAGCCCTGGTTTACCACACAGGGGACCCCAGGTTCGGTTCCCGGGGCCTCCTCGAGAAGGCAGACCGCCTTGAGAAGGCAAGCCGCCACAAGCAAGGCAAGCTGCTGTGAGCAGGCAAGCCACCATGTGGTGAGCTGACTCGGCAGGATGCCGCAGCAGAAGGAGACAAGCAGACACAGAAGAACGCAAAAGAAAAATGAACACAGCAAGAACAAGCAGCAAGGGGGGATATATAAATAAATAAATAATAAATCTTAAAAAAATTCTTAAATAGCTGTTGCTTTAAACCATAAATTTCAGGGTGCTTTGTTATGCAATAAAAGCTAACTGATGGGGTGAGGTATTTCCATGATCAATTTGGACAATGACTGTTAGGGAAAATCTGCCCATTTCCAAAAACCTAATAATCAATATCATTATTTTCCCTTCTCATCTCCCCTCTTTCTATTTTCAAGGAAGG
>PVKH010035240.1:0-11773 GCA_004027955.1 Chaetophractus vellerosus | reverse complement strand
AAGCACACCAATAATTGCATTAGGGAGTCCCAGAAGAAAAAAAGAGAGAAAGGGACAAAACGAATATCCAAAGAAATAATAGCTGGAAATTTCCCAAATTTAACAAAAGACATGAATATACACATCCAAGGTGCTCATAAATTCCAAATGGAAAAACCAAATAGACCCACACCATAGCATATTAAAATCAAACTGTTGAGCCAAAGCCTGCTCTCTCTGCCCAGAGGAGCCCGCACCAAATCTCGGTGCATATTTCCGTCCTTCTCTCCCATTTCTCAGCAAGCTCTGTTCTTTCCCCCCATTTCCCAATAAATTCATTTTACTGGCCTAAAAAAAAAAAAATCAAACTGTTGAATGCCAAAGATAGAGAATCCTGATAGCGGCAAGGGAGAAGCAAGATGCCACATACAGGAGAGCCTCAATAAGATTAAGTACTGATTTCTCATGGGAAACCATAGAGGCAAGAAGGCAGTCAAATGACATATTTAAAGTAATGAAACCAAAAATTGCCAACCAAGAATTCTCTATCCTGCAAAACTGCCTTTCAAAAATTAAGGAAGAGATTAAGATATTCCCAGATAAACAAAAAGCTGAGGGAGTTCATCATGACTAAGCCAGCCCTACAAAAGAGGCTAAAGAGAACTGCAGGTTGAAAGGAAAGGACAATAGAAGAAAGACTGAAGTTGCATAAAGAAATAAAGATTTTCAGTAAAGGTAACAATAGGAGTAAATATAAATGAATGGCAGCGCTATTGTATTTTTGGTTTGTAACTCTACTTTTTACTTCTTACAGGATATTAAAGGCAAATGTAATTTTAAATCAGTAGGTATAGACTCATAAAGTGTAAACATGTAATTTGTGACAAGAACTACATAAAGGTGAGGGTTTATGTTTACTATTGAAGTTAAATTATCAAAACAGGAATGGGCTGTGGCTCAATTGGTAGGGCTCTGGTTTACCACATGGGAGGCCCAGGTTTGGTTCCCGGGGCCTCCTTGAGAAGGCAAGCCGCCACGCAATGAGCTGACTCAGTGGGATGCCACACCAGGGGGAGACAAGCAGACACAGAAAAATGCAAAAGCAAGATGAACACAGCAAGCACAAGCAGCAAGGGGGGATATATAAATAAATAAAAATAAATCTTTAAAAACAATTATCAAAACAAGATTGTTACAGATTTAGAGTGTTAAATTTAAGCCCCACAGTAACTAAAAAGAAAATATCAGAGAACATACAAGCTCAATGAGACAAGGCATTAGAATACAGGTTGCCTTGGACTGGGGGACTGAGGGAATGGGTGTGGGATTTCTGTTTGGTGAGATGAGGGTACTACAACATTGCGAATGTGATCAATCCCAATGAATGGTATGGTTACAACAGAGAGAAGGGAGAGACAGACAGACAGATGGATTGATGAAAATATGGATAGATAGAATGATAAGGCAAATTTGGCAAAATGTTAAAATTGGTGGATCTGGGTATCTGGGGTGGCAAGAGTTAGTTCTCTGTATGGGGTTTGTATTATTTTTTAAATTCTGTAAGTTTGAAAGTATTTCAAAATAAAAAGCTCAAAAAATAATATTAAGATATTATATAGGGGCCAGCTGTATAGCCCAGTTGGTAGGGCACCGGTTTACCATATGGGAGGCCCTGGGTTCAGTCCCCGGGCCTCCTCGAACGGGCGGACTGCCTTGAGAAGGCAAGCCAACGCGGGTGGGGCATGCTGCCACGGGCAAAGGCAAGCCCCCACGGGCGGGCAAAAAGGCAAGCCCTCGCGGGCAAAGGCAAGCCCCCACGAGCAAGGGCGAGCCCCCACGAGCAGGCAGGCCACCGCGAAGAGTGCCGCACTGACTCGGCAGGTCGCCCCAGCAGGGGGAGACAAGCAGACACAGAGGAACGCAGAGAAAAAAAAATGAACACAGCAAGAACAAGCAAAAAGGGGAGGATGTATAATAAATGGAAAAAATCTTTTAAAAAAAGATATTATATAATGTGATAAAAGATTGGATAAGATAAATGAGAAAAAAAGGAAAAGGAAAAGATCGCCAATGTTTCTAATCATTTAAAACTGAGGGTACAATAGAAACAGGATATTTCTGGGAACTTGTGGTGGGTTATGCAAATAAAAATATCCTGGAGATAGCTGTAAACAATCAAGCAAAAGATCAGGGCTGTGGTATATTAGTGCAAAGATTGTTAGTTGAAATGACATGGCTGAGTTTATTTTCAAATAATTTGAGGATAGGAGAAAAAGCTGACCTGATTCTTCCCCTTCAGGTTCCCACAGGGGAAGAAAATCTTCCCCATAATCTTTCTACAAGGTAACAACCTTGAACTCACTTGCAACCTGCTTTTGGAAAATGATCTTTTTGAGGTTTTGTTGCATTTTAATACATTTTACTGATATTTAATTTACATTATCATAAAGTTCACTCACTTAAAGCATACAACTCAATGGATCTTAGTATATGCACAGAGTTGTACAACTATCATCACAATCAATTTTAGAATATATCTATTACCCCAAAAAGAAACCCTTTAACAGTCATCTTTCACTGCCCCCATCCTCCCCAGGCCCTCGCCGTAGGCAACCACAAATCTACTTTCTGTTTCTACATATTTGCCAGTTCTGGACATTTCATATAAATGGTATGATATGTGTTTTTTTGTGACTGGCTCCTTCACTTAGCATAATGTTTTGAGGTCACCCCAGATTGTAGCATGTATCAGAACTTCATCCTTTTTATTGCTGAATAAAATTCAATTGAATGAATATACCACATTTTGTTTATCCATTCACTGATTTTTATAACAATACAAAATAATCTGAGAACAATAGTTCATAACATATGCTTATAATCATTAATGAAAAATTTCCTTACAGATGTGAATTACATGTTACATTAGTTATATATGTGGGGTTTTTTATTTTGTTTTGTTTTAATTTATGTTATCTCTTCCCACCCCCTTGTCGTTTGCACTTGCTATGTCTGTTCATCTTCTTTTTTGTTTCTTTAAGCAGCACTGGGAACCAAACCCAGGGCCTCTGATGTGGGAGGGAGGCGCCTAATCACTTAAGCCACCTCAGTTCTCTTCTTTGTTGTGTCTCTCATTGTTTTTCTTATGTCTCTTGTTGCATCATCTTGTGGTATCAGCTTGCCATGCCTGCCCATCGCACCAGCTCACTGTCTTCTTTAGGAGGTACCAGGAACTGAACCACGGACCTCCCATGTGGTAGGCAGGAGCCCCATCGCTTAAGCCACATCTACTTCCCACATGTCTTTTTAGTTAGGTGGGCTTGATTGATTTACAGAGTCAGTAATATTGATTTAAAAGATATGATACATAATTGCTAAACTCCAATAACATCAAGAATTGTTCCCAGAGCAATACTTAGAGAAATTAAATATATGTATGCCCCATGACCCAGCAATCCTACTCCCGGGTATATATCTCAAAGAAACTCTGACACAGCATCATTTATAATAACAGAGAATTGAAGGCAATCTAGAGGAGTGGATAGGTCAAGTGTGGTGGATGCTTGGTATGGAATACTATGTATTCAACAGATGCAACAAAATAGATGGTCATGCAGCAATGTGGATAAACTTTGAAATAAAATGTTGACTGAAAAAAATCAAGAAATATAATACCATCTCTGGCATAATGCCACTTATATAAATTAAAACTACATTCCCAAACAACGGTATGTATTTTATGAGAACACATTAAAAAAAAACCAAAGGAATAAAAAAAGAAAGTGGCCGTGCAGGGACCAATGATGATACTGTGCCACAAACTGAAGAGTATGAGTTACTCAACCCTTTGTATCTGAGGTCACAGATTTTCTGTTGACCTTCGGCTCTTTCTTCCATTGGCTTTCTCTCTGTCTGAATTTCATTCTGCTTATAAAGGACTCCAGTAACAGGAGTAAGACCCATCCTGATTGAGTTAGGGCATACCTTAACTGAACCTCATCAAAAAGGTCCTACGTACAATGGGTTCACACCCATAGGAACAGGTTAAGCTTAAGAACATGTTTTACTGGGATGCATAGCTCCAAACTACCAGATGATCCAAACAGAGCCTAAATACATCAGAAATGGGAGAAATTGATGATGACTTAAAAGTAGGGAGAGACAATTCACTGTTAAGAGTGAAGAGACTTTTACTGAAACATGACTAACACCAAAGCAAGAGACACTTAAATGATAATAGATGTAGGGAGAGAGACTAAGGAAAGAAGTGAATTGTCCATTATTATGTGTATCTTTTTGAGAATTTATTTTGCTGATCTATGAATAAGAGCTTAATATACATAGGTTTCTTTAACTTTAAGAAATATTTCTCCCTTGTGCACAAAGAGTCAAACATGTAACAATATCAAGATGCTGCTAAGCATGGCAGGTAACTGGCATTATAGTTATGAGCTAGGATTAGGAATGGTGTGGGATGCAAGTAAGTGAGGTATGATGAGGCATAAGAGAGTTTCAATCTTTAGGCAGGGCAATGTGCATTCCATCATGCTAACTAAATTTAAAAAGTGTATCTGATATTCTCTTTCAGTAACTACTCTGAGGAACCATAACAAATGAGAGAGAAAAAGGAAACAAGAATGTGAAAATGCTGTTTTTGGAAAAGGAAATATGGGTGGGTGTGTGTGTGTGTTAAAGTTTATATGGGGGCGGGTATAGCTCAGGTGGTTGAGTGCCTGCTTCCCATGTTTGAGGTCCTGGTTTCGATCCCTGGTACCTCCTAAAAACAAAGAAACAAAAGGAAACAAACAATTCTCATTGGGGAGTGGTTGTAGCTCAGTGGTTGGAAGCCTGCTTCCCATATACAAGGTCCTGGGTTCAATCCCTGGTACCTCCTAAAAAATAAAAAGTTTTTATATATAAAGTTTAGCATTTTCTTGGGGATGAAGTTTATATATAAAGTTTAGCATGACAAAATTCAATAGATTATTAAGTAGGTGCTTTATACACATTTAGAAAATAATACACTGTTCAAGAGTAAACAATAGCATGTGGTAAGAACAAGTATAGAAAGTGTCAGAAGGCATTCGTGCCCCTGACCTTGACCTTGACTTTTCAGTATTTTTAGCCATGACTTAAAGTCACAAAGGGGATGCCTATCAAATGTACATGTGACACATCTGAGAATGAAACAAATAATCAAAATTTCAAATGCTCTTGACAGCTTACAACACTATTATTCCTACATTCAAAAATTCGAAGATACTATTTCATGAATTTAATTTTAATCTCCTCAAGAAAGATATTAAATTCCTTGAGGACAGGGCTGAATCACATTTTCTCAAAACGTTCCACAGTATCCAACAGTGCTGGGAACACAGTAGGCAATTCATCAATATTTGGAAAATTGAGTTGAACTATAGCAAGTACAAGTGTAAGAAAGTTTAGAATACATCTTTCACCTATATAACATAACATCCTTTTATTTCTCCCTGAGGCCATATCTTTTATCTCTTTCAAAGACCTCTTCAAAATTGAATTTTTTCAGCATACTCTTCATGAGGTGCTGCAGGCCCTTTAAAGAAAAGCTAAAATAGATAAAATTTTACAGGATATTTAAAAGCCTTTGCACTTTTTAACTTATTTTTGTTTTTTATTATGTACTTTTAGTCCATTAGGCAGCTTCCATAATGTTTCAAAGCTTTTGCCATACATAGGAAATGAAAATAAATGCACACCCTCATTGCAGAGCTGCACAACATAACATTTTCTTGTTACAATTCAATATCATTGCAGCAAGATAAGCACACCCCGTAGTCTAATTTAACAGACATGAAGAAGTCAAGCTCTATTGTTCACTGTCACAGCCAGCCAGCCCTACATGATCAACCTTTATTCTTTTCTGGCTTCATTATGAGGATGATGCCTTTCAACTGTGGTGACTAAACCTGTTAAACTACAAAGCAAGAAATTTATAGAACCTTTATAAGAGTAATACTGAACAGCTTAAATGTAAAACCTACAATTAAATTCCAAAACTAAGCACTTCACTCCCAAGAAAATGCTAAGTAGTTCTTCAGAAACATTCCTGATTTACATACCCTAAAGATGACAGGGCTTATATACATACATGCTGTAGTATATTAATAGTAATGTTTTCAAGTAATGTCCAATATAAAACAAAGTAATATTAACACATACATTACTAAACTAATAAGTTGCCCTTTAGCATACCAAGGACAAGAACTTTTTTTTTTTTCATTTCAAAAAGCCTCCTTTTGTCAGATGAAAAGCCCTGAGAGTAAAATATTTCAGTATAGTTCAGTGATAACAATGGATATGCCATTAGATTACCATACAAGTGAATAAAGCACCAAATGATAGCGAACATTTTTTCACATTTTAGATTTTGATGTGAAATGAGTCTAATTATTTATTCATAGACTTTTCCTCTAAGGAGTTCAAAGCACTATATTTCAAATCTTTAAACACATATTTTCTAAGCTCTAAAATCTACTAGGTAGGACAGAAGAACATGTGACAGGGAAGAAGATAAGAAAAGCAGCACAAAAGAAAAGGCTGGTTAAAAGAACTCAAGTACTTTTCAAACATAAGGTTATATATTTTATTCATTCACTTATTCTTTCATTCATTCAAGCATTTATTGAGTACCTGTTATAAGTCAAGATCTTCTGTGCCAGATGTTAAGGATATGAAAACAACCCCTGCTCTAGAACCACACCAGTCAGACAGGTAACCAACATACAGAGTGATAATTACAATATATGCCAAGTGCTATAATAAAAGGATAAACAAAGTACAGTAGGAGCAAAGGAAAGGAACCACTGGCCTGAAGGAATACGAAAAGGCTTTAATAAAATGGTGGCATTTCAGTTGTATCTAGAAAGATAAGTAGAAGTCTGTCAGAGAACTGAGAGAAGAACCTTCAAGAAGAGGTAGCATCATATTGAAATGCAAGGAGTTGACAAAGGGTTTGACCTGTATAGGAAATGTTTAGAAACACATTGCTTAGTGGTAAGAAATGATAGAGGCTAGAAAGCATGGTTCCAAGTCTGTTCTGTGAAGAGATGCCAACGGTGTCATAATCATGAAAACTTCAGGATTAAACTAACCAAAGCAAAATGAACAATGTAGCAGCTCCATGGGAATTATAAATGGTATAGGACTCCTGACATGCCCCCACTAGGGCCACTGATGGTTTTGTAATGCAGCTGAAAGGTGGGTCACACATGCCTTCGCCCTCATTCATCTCATCTGTGTAGTTCCTTCTTCTCTTAGATTGGAGCCTCGCTTGTGTAAAGATGAATATTCAGGCCAGACCCAGTTGATGCTCTTCATCAGTTTGGGGTTGCTACCAACAGCAAGGGAGCTACCTGCTTCGCAAGAGCCAACTGTTGCTCCCTATCCCCTGTATACAGCTAACATAGGAAGTTGTAGAGAGAAAAATATATATATATAGCTTAAATTCTTTGCCTCTATATTATTTCAAGTATTAAAAACTCCATGCCAAAATGCACAGAAAACTAGAATATATATATAATAGATTAAGTATATAAAGGCAAGAACGATTTGTAGCTATAAGTCCCCAAATCATTTTCCACAGTAAAACTTGTTAAATAAGGAGAAAACATACCTACAGAGTGACAAGGCAGAAGACCCCGCACTTTCTAGATTTATCTTTTTGTTGTTGTTTATTACATATCCCCCTCCCCTTTCTGCTTGTTCTTGCTGTGTTCATTCTTGTGTTCTTTCGTGTCTGCTTGTTCCCCCCCGCCCCGTGCAGTGACCCGCCGAGTCAGCTCACCACACGGCGGCCTGCCTGCTCTCGGGGGCTTGTCCTGCCCGTGGCGGCTTGCCTTCTCAAGGCGATCTGCCCGCTCGAGGAGGCCCCAGGAACCGAACCTGGGGCCTCCCATGTGGTAAACCAGTGCCCTACCAACTGGGCTACAGCCGGCCCCCTAGCACTTTCTAAATTTGAATTATTCCTGTATCAACTTACCAACTTTAAAGGGCATTAGTTCACTTCATGTTGGGTTAAAGAGGAAAAAAACACAAGAGATGGCTTACCTTTTCACTTGCCTTTTTCATAGGAACTGAATTTTTTAATTTAATTTGATGTATTAAAATTTTTAAAAATTAATTTAAATGTAAAAAGCTAGTGGCTACCATGTTAGACAGTGCAGCTTGTGACTTGAAGGGTTTGTATATCTTGTACAAACAGATGGGACAGTGGAAAGAACATACACTTTGAAGTCACACCTGGGTTTCAAATACCACTATTGACAAATAGTAGCAGTTACTATCAGGGAAACTTGGGGCAACCGAACTTCAGTTTCTTCATTCAAAAAATATTTTAGGGTTACCAAAAGAGAACCTAACCAAGCTCAGGAAGGGTTGAGGGAATATGATGCCAGTCTTTGTGGCACCTGACCAGAGTGAGCCAGGGATATTGGGGGTGAGACAAGAAGAGGGAAAGCCATAATTGACAGAAACAAGGAGAAAAACAGACACACACACACTTGAATGGAGTTTACTGTTCTCAAAGTATAAAATATGAAGCAGGAAATGGTGAGAAATCAAACTGAAGAGGTAGTAGGCAGGGAGCATATCTATAAGGGTTTCTACACCATATATATTAAGAACCTGACTTTATATCACAGGTCAGTGTTTCTTAAACTTAAGCAATATTAAAAAAAAACATTTTCAAAGAAAAAATATGAGGACTCCTCCAGTTGTTCACTTAAATTACTTCTGAAATTTTACTTATATATGTACAGAAATAAGCATAATCTTCTTATAATTATAGCTTTTATATAACCATAAAACCAAAAAGAAGTTTGTAAATTAAATACACACAACACTTCAAGACCATTAAAATTCAAATCAACGTAAGTGATGGAAGGTTGTTTTAGTGAAACTAAGTCACTGGTACTGGATTCAATAGCAGGAAGATATAAAATCTAGTGTTAACTTTAATTTGTAAGGAAGTACAGCAGAATGGTTAAGAGCATCAACTGCCTGAGTTCAATTTCCAGCTCCCCATTTACTAGCTGGGTGATCTTGGACAAATGACTTAACTTGTCTGTGCCTCAGTTTCCTCCTCACAGATTTATAGCCAAGCTGATAGGAATTAATGCATCTATGGAGCTTAAAATAGGGGGCCGGCTGTAACCCAATTGGTAGGGCGCTGGTCTACCACATAGGAGGCCCCAGGTTTAGTTCCCGGGGCCTCCTCGAGCAGGCAGACTGCCTTGAGAAGGCAAGCCGCCGCGGGCAGGGCAAAGCCACTGCAGGCAGGGCAAAGCCGCAGTGGGCAAGGCAAGCCGCTGCGGGCAGGGCAAGCCCCCGCAAGCAGGGCAAGCCGCCATGAGCAGGCAGGCCACCGCACAGTGAGCTGACTCGGTGGGTCGCCACAGGGCGGGGGAGACAAGCAAACACAGAAGAATGCAAAAATGACCATAGCAAGAACAAGCAGAAAGGGGGGGATATGTAATAAATTTAAAAAGTAAATCTCTAAAAAAAAAAAAAGAGCTTAAAATAATAGTAACAGTAAGCACTCAAAATTTTAACTGTCTCTATTTTCTCTTCAGTAAGACTAACAAAGGTGGCAGAAAAAAGCACACTCACTGGTGAATTTCTGGGAAGGTTAATATAAAAAGTAGACCCAACAGTCCATAAAACTAGAAGTTTGGAGAAGGCAGTAGATCTCTGAATCCTATTTGGTCAGAGTTCCTAACTGTGTTGACTAACAATGGTAGAGTGTATTAAGTCTAAATATAATTTAACGTAGTGCAGTCCTTTAAAGTTTTATATTATCATCTACAAGGCTACATACTGCCATGATTTGCACATATCTGACCACCACGTTGTCAAGTCCCAGAGAAACAAAACAGAAAGAAAAGTGAATGAACTTTAAATATTCCAGAGATTTGCTTTACTTATGGCACTACAGAACATCACCCATCACCCTGCCATATCCACCTAGCATGATTTTAGATGTTTTAAGATAATACAAAAACATATATTTATATATGTATACAGAGAGTTGGGGGGAGAAGGAAGAACTTGACTCTTAAGTGACACTATCATCAAGCATCAATAATCTGAAACTTCATCACATAAAAATATTTAATAATATAATAGTATTTAAAACTCTGAACTAATGAGGTCTGTCTCTGGAGTTTTAGAAACACTAGCTCATAAAAGCTTTGCACGTAAAAATGTTCCAACAAACGAAAATATTATTTTCCTACAAGTTTCACTGTAAAGATAAATGGGTAAAGGATAAAAAACTGGAAAAAAATTACAGCTAATGATTTGAGTAGACAAGCACAGTGTTAAAGACAATTCCATGGCAGTACACCAATTCCTTTTTCTGACATTCCATATTTAATCAACTCCTATTAAATTCCATACATTGTTTTCAATTCCCTCCCTCTAGTCCTAGCACTATGTCCCACTGCTTCTTTCTAACCAGTTGCCAAGAAATTATCTTTAACTTCTCCCTTTTCCCTCTTTCCCCACATTAAATTTATTCTTCCACCAAGTTCGGTCAATAATACTTTCTTAATCTCTGGTATCCCCCCACTTATCTCTCACCCCACGCCACATCCCTAGCCACCCAATTTGTTCTCCCTGCTTGCTCTCCTCCATACCATTCTTCACTTGGCAGCAAGAGTGAAAATGTTTCTAAAACTGATTTGATCATGTCACCTACATTAGCTCAGTGCTGCTTTAGAGATCAAGTTCTCTCTCTTTGGCATAGGGTATAAATGACTTTTCACAATCTGGGCCTTCTTACCTCTCCAGTTTCACCTTGTTTCCTACCCCGAAGGCTTAACTCAAGCCTCACTAAATTGATTTCAGTTGTGGCAACTCACTGAGCCCTCCTTCACGTCTGGGCCTTGGCTTGTATTGTTGCCTGAGAGGGGCATACCTCCTCCCATCTCAGATTAATTTCTGCATCTCCAGGTATCAGTTTAGACTTCCCTGATTCTGAAAAGCCTTCCCTGAGCTACCCTAAAGGCAAACTCAAAACACCTCCTGGATACTCAGAATGTACTGATACTGACTCTTGTCTTTTGTCTCCCTCATTAGACCATAAGTTACTTATGGGTAGGGGCTGGGTCTTGTTTGCCATATCCTAGACACTAACACTGTTTCTGGCACACAGTATGCACTCAATAAATATTTGTTGAATTAATTTATTTTTCACACAACTTAATCTTACTAACATTTTCTGAAATATTAGTTTCCACATGAACAAAAAGCATCACATATGAACTAAAAGTTGTCACATCAAACCAAATATAACTAATTCTAATCATTTAAGGGACTACTTCAAACACAGGAACTTTTATTTTTCTTTATTTATTCCTAAGATGATTCATAGAATTGTCAGGACAGTGTTTTTGGGTTTTTTCAGCCTCCATTTGTAGCTATAATGTCCTCTTTTCTATTCTATTCTGTCATAATGGAGACTGTTATACTGAAGGATAAAGCATTTTAAAGCATAAAAATGTTTTTTTAATCATTTGAGGGCATGGGTTTAGTGTCATATTGCCTTGTTCAAATTCAACCTCTGTAACTTAATAATTGTGTGACCATGAACAAGTTATTCAACCTCTCTTAACTTCAGTTTCCTCAACTATAAAAATGGAGACAACATACATTCTTCTTGAAGTGGTTGTGAAACTAAATTAGACAATGAATATAAAGCATTTTGGACAGAACCTGGCATATAATAAGTGCTCAGTAAATGTCATTTGAAAATTGC
>PVKH010035239.1:0-11755 GCA_004027955.1 Chaetophractus vellerosus | reverse complement strand
AAAAAAAAAAAAAGTTTCTTTTAGCAATGCATTGTACTCTTCTAAATACAAGTGCTTTACATCCTTGGTTAAGTTTTTTCCTAAATATTTAACTCTTTTAGTCACTACTGTAAATGGAATTTTTTTCCTGTCTTCCTCCTCAGATTGCACATTACTAGTGTATAGAAGCACCACTGATTTTTGCTTATTGATCTTTATCCTGTCACTCCACTAAAATTGTTTATTAGCTCTAGCAGCTTTGTTGTAGATTTTTCAGGACTTTCTAGATATAGGATCATATGATCTGCAAATAGTGAAAGTTTCACTTCTTCTTTTTTCTTGCCTGGTTGCTCTAGCTAGAATTTCTAGCACTATATTGAACAAGAGTGGTGACAGTGGGCATCCTTGTCTTTTCCCTGATTTCAACAGGAAAGCTTTCAGTCTTTCACCATTGAGTGCAATGTTAGCTGTGGGTTTTTCATATATGGCCTTTATAAGGGTTGAGAAAATTTCCTTCAGTTCCTATTGTTTGTAGTATTTTTATCAGGAAAAGATGCTGTATTTTGTCAAATGCCTTCTCTGCATATTGATAGGATGATGTGATTTTTTCTTCTTTTTATTGAGGATCTTTGCATCTGTATTCATTAAAAATGGGTCTGTAATTTTTTTCATAATATCTTTACCTGGCTTTGGTATTAGGGTGATATTCACTTCATATAATGAATTTGGTAGTGCTACTTCTTGTTCAATTTTTTGTAAGAGTTTGAGTAATGTTGGTATTAAATCTTCTTTGAATGCTTGGTGGAACTCCCCCATGAAAACATCTGGTCCTGGGCTTTTCATTTTGGGGAGTTGTTTGATGACTATTTAAATCTCTTTACTTGTAATTGGTTTGTTGAGGTCTTCTATTTCTTCTAGGGTCAGTGTAGGTTATTCATGTATTCCTAGGAATTTCCCCATTTCATCTACATTGTCTAGTTTTGTGGGTTATTTTTTTTTTTGGCATACAGTTATTCATAGTATCCTCTTATCTCTTTTATTTCTGTGGGGTTAATAGTAAGTCCCCGTTTTCACTTTTTATTTTATTTCTTTGCATCTTCTCTCTCTTTTTCTTTGTCAGTCTAGCTAAGGGTTTGTCAATTTTGTTAATCTTCTTGAAGAACCAGCTTTTGGTTCTGATAATTCTCTCTGTTGTTTTTTGCTTTGTTTTGTTCTCAATTTCATTTATTTCTGCTCTGATCTTTGTTATTTCATTCTTTCTTCTTGCTTTGGGAATAGCTTGCTGTTCATTTTCTAGTTCCCCCAGCTGTGTAGTTAGGACATTGATTTTAGCTCTTTATTCTTTTTTTAATATAAGCATTGAAGTACATAAATTTCCTTCTCAGCACTGCCTTCACTGCGTCCCATAGGTTCTGATATATTGTGCTCTTGTTTTCATTCATCTTGAGATATTTATTGATATCTCTCACACTTTCTTCTTTGGCTCACTATTTAAAAGTGTCTTGTTTAATCTCCATATATTTATGAATTTTCCCTTTTTCCGCCTCTTGTTGATTTCCAACTTTATTCCATTATGATCAGAAAAAGTGCTTTGTATAATTTTAATCTTGTTGAATTTATTGAGATCTGCTTTGTGACCCCACATATGCTGGAGAAGGATCCTGAGCACTTGAGAAGAATGTATAGCCTGCTGTTTTGGAGTGCAATGTTCTGTATATGTCTATTAGGTTTATACAATATTCTGCATATGCCATTTGTCATAGCATTCAAGCTCTCTGTTTCTTTAATGATCCTCTACCCAGATGTTCTATCCAATGCTATGAGTGGTAAATTGAAGTCTCCAACTATTATTGTAGAGAGATCTACTTCTCCCTTTAGTTTTGCCAGTGTTTGCCTCATATATTTTGAGGCATCCTGGTTAGGTACATATACATTTATGATTGTTATTTCTTCCTAGTGAATTGCCCCTTTAATTAATATATAATGTTCTTTGTTGTCTTTAATAACACTTTTGCTTTTAAAATCTATATCATTTGATATAAATATAGCTACTATAGCTTTTTCTTATTATCATTACTGCTGCATGGAATATCTTTTTCCAGGCTTTCACTTTCAATCTATTGGTATCCTTCAGTCTGAGGTGAATCTCTTGTAGACAGCAGATAGATGGCTCATTTGATTATCCATTCTGCCAGTCTGTGTCTTTTGACTGGGGATTTTAATCTATTAACATTCAATGTTTTTTTACTGTAAAAGTTGTCCTTATTTCACCCATTTGACCTTTGGATTTTATCTGCCATATTTTATTTTCACCACTTTTTTGTACTTTTAGGTACTTTTACTAATTAAATATTCATTTCTAGACTCTCTTCCAAGCCTTTTTCTCTTATCTTTTCTTTTCAGGCTGTAGCACTACCTTTAGTATTTCCTGCAATGCCAGTCTCTTGGTTACAAACCTTCAGTTTCTGTTTATCTGTGAAAATTCTTAACTTGCCCACATTTCTGAAAGACAACCTTGCCAGATATAGGATTCTTGGGAGGCAATTTTTCTCTTTCAGGATCTTAAATATATCATACCATTGCCTTCTTGTCTCCATGGTTTCTGATGAGAAATTGGCACCTAATCTTATTGGGTATCCCTTATATGTTATGCATCACTTTTCTCTTGCTGCTCTCAGAATTTTCTCTTTGTCTTTGGCATTTAACATTCTGATTAGTATGTGTCTCAGAGTTGGTCTATTCTGATTTATTTAGATGGGAATAAGTTGTGCTTCCTGGACACAGATATCTATGTCCTTCAATAAGGTTGGAAATTTTCTATCATTATTTCTTCAAATATTCCTTCTGCCCCTTTTCCCTTCTCTGCTCCTTCTGGGACACCCATGACATGTATGTTTGCACATCTCTTGCTGTCATCTAGTTTCCTGAGACCCTGTTCAATTTTTTCTACTCTTTTCTTCATCTGTTCTTTTGTGTGTTCACTTTCAGACACCATGTCTTCAAGCTCACAGATCCTTTTTTCTGCCTTTTCTTTTATTCTTTAGACTTTATTTTGAAATAATTTCAAACTTATGGGATGGTTGCAGTGCAAAAATAATACAAACCCCACACAGAGAACGCCAACATAACCCTAACACTCCCTCCCAATACCCAGATCCACCAATTTTAACATTTTGCCACATTTGTAATGTAATTATATCTATCTATCTATCTATCTATCTATCTATCTATCTATCTATCTATCTATCTTATGGACTCAAAAGGGCTTTTTGACCTTGCGAAATAACAAAAATGAAAGAGTTTGTTAATATGATGTGTTGGTGGGGAATTGGAGAATTAAACATTTTTCTGCTTGGCAAACAATCTAGCAAAAGCTATTGTTCTAGTCAGGGTTCTCTCGGGAAACAGAATCAACACGAGATCTCTGTTAAAAATATAAGATTTTATAAGAGTCTCTCACGTGACCGTGGGGATACACAAGTCCAGGTTCCGCCGGCAGGCTGCAAGTCAGGGGCTCCGATGAAAGACTGATGAAGGGTCCTCGATGAGTTCCTGGGAGAAGTTCGCTGTCAAACGAGGAGCTGGGAAATTCTCTCCGAATGTTGAAATCAGTTCCCTTTTATAAGCAGTCAACTGAATGGATAACAGCATCATCCATTCTTCATCCAATCTTGCTGATTGATGCAGATGCAATCAGCCCCAGGCTTGCTGGACCCAGCAGCTGGGCACAATTACCTGGCCGAGTTGACACATTAGCCTAGCCATCACAGCTATCAAAATGTAAAATGCACATATATTCTGACCCAACAGATCTAGTTCTAGATAGTTAAATGAAAAAAGGCATGATGGAGAATATATGCATATGCATGTATGACTGTATAGGCACAGTATATTTCTGATATATAATAGAATACTAAGAATACTTGGGGGTGTAGCAGAAACTAAAGGGTTTGGGTGTCCAGGGAGAGAAGGAAGCTGACTTTTTTACTATGTATCCTTTTGTATTGGTAGAATATTTTTATCTTATGCATATAGTATTTTTATAAAACTTTGTTTAGTAAATAAATAAGTAATAAAAATAGAGATTCTTATAAGCAAAAAGAGAGAAATAGTTGAGTTAGAAGATAAGTTAAAGAATCTCTAATCTAACACCATCATTTGCAGTTGACACAGCAACCAAAGAGGCTCTATGGCTTTCCAAAGATTTTACTGTTGTTGGCAGAGCTAGAAGTTGAATCCAGACCTCCTAGCTGTCTGTCTAGCAGTTGTCCTTCTATATCATACTGATCCTCTTAAATGACCTCCTCAACGTAGGAAGTTCATCTAGATAATTTGGACTTTATGAAGAAATAAGGGAGATGTTAAGTATTTATAAGATTGAAATTTTGAGATGTATTTTCTTTTAAAAAAGTCTGTTTTGTAATTTAAAATTATCCAAGTATTAGATGCTTTGACATCTAGAAAACTGGTAGAAAATATAAATCATGCAGAAGTGTATTGTAGTATTGTCTTCTCAACAAACATTCTCCCCTGCCCAGGCATGTGGCAGCCAAGAGTGGTTTGCACAGGAATGATCCTACTCCCAACTCCAAGGGTTACCCTGACTGATCTAAACAGCTATTCTTGCCATGTGATTTATTTAAGAGTATATAGGCCTAAGCCAATCAGCACTTGGCATTCCCCTGGCCACAGTAATTCATTAAGGGTTACCCCAATCAGTATTGAACATAAAGACTTTTGCTAAGAAACATGGGGCACAACCACATCTATGGCTCTGGATGCTGCTGTAAGGTGCTTATATGAAGCCTGGAACCCCTACAACCTTTTTGCCACCATAAGGGAATCCTGCCTAAGAATGAAGCTGATGAAATGGAAGGCAAAGTAGAAAGATGGAAAGAAATCACATCCTTGAAGATCTGCCAAGTCAAACCAAACCTGGCATTGTCAAGTTGCCAAATCACACTGTACCTCTGGACATTAAATAGCAGTAGTCCATCTCCGTCCTCCTTTTATCTCATTTAAGAATCTGCCATCTACCACCAGGCCTTAAAGATATTTTCCTACATTTTCTTCTAGAAGCTTTATGGTTCTTGCTTTTATATTTAGATTTTTTATTCATTTTGAGTTAATTTTTGTATAAGGTGTGAGATTAGGGTTCTCTTTCCTTCTTTGGCTATGGATATCTAATTTTCTCAGCATCATTTGTTGAATGGACTGTTCTGCACAAGCTGGGTGGGTTTGACAGGCTAGTCAAAAATCACTTGACCATAGATGTGAGGGTCTGTTTTGTAACCAACAATTCAGTTCCATTGGTCTATGTGTCTGTCTTTATGCCAGTACCATGCTGTTTTTTATCACTGTAGCTAGGTAATATGACTTAATGTCTGGAAATGAGAGACTTCCAACTTTGATTTTCCTTTTTACAATGTTTCTGGCTATACAGGACCCCTTACTCTTCCAAATAAATTTGATAATCATGTTTTCCATTTATTTAAAAACTGCTGGTGGAATTTTTATCAGGATTACATTGAATCTGTACATCAATTTGAGTAGAATTGACATCTTAATAATATTTAGTCTTTCAATCCATGAACAGGGAATGTTATTCCTAATTGGAAGGTCTTTTTAAAATTTCTTTTAACAATGAGTTGTAGTTTTCTGAATATGAGTGCTTTACATCATTGGTTAAGTTTATTCCTGAACATTTGAGTTTTATCTTTCATATTTTATTTTCACCATTCTTTTGACACTTTTAGTTACTTTTATTGATATAATCTTCATTTCTAGACTCTCTTTCAGGCCTCTCTCTCCTGTCTTTTCTTTTCAGGCTGTAGCATACCCTTTAGTATTTCCTGCAAAGCAGGTCTCTCGGTTATAAACTCTTCCAGTTTCTGTTTATCTGTGAATATTCTAAACTCGCCTTCATTTTTGAAAGACAATCTTGCTGGATATAAGATTCTTGGCTGGAAGTTTATCTCTTTCAGTATCTTAAATATATCATACCACTGTCTTCTTGCCTCCATGGTTTCTGGTGAGAAATCAACACTTAATCTTATTGGGTATTTCATACATTATGCATTGCTTTTCTCTTGCTGCTATCAGAATTCTCTCTTTGTATTTGGCATTTGATATTCGATTAGTATGTGTTTCAGAGTTGGTTTATTCAGATTTTTTCAGATGGGAGTATGTCCTACTTCTTGAACATGGATATCTGTGTCCTTCAATAGGGTTGGGAAATTTTTTTACTATTATTTCTTTAAATATTCCTTCTGCCTCTTTTCCTGTCTCTTCTCCTTCTGGGACAACTATGACACGTATATTTGCATGTCTCTTGCTGTCCTTTAGTTCCCTGAAACTTTGTTCAAGTTTTTCCAGTCATTTCTTCATCTGTTCTTTTGTATGTTCACTTTCAAAGGCCATTTCTTCAAGCTCACCAATCCTTTCTTCTGCCTCCTCAAATCTGTTATTATATGATTCCAGTGTATTTTTTATTTCATTTATTGCACCTTTCATTCCCATAAGATCTGCTAATTTTCTATGTATGCTTTCAAATTCTTCTTTGTGCTCATCCAATGTCTTCTTAATATCTTTAATTTCTTTAGCCATTTCATTGAATTTATTAAGGAAATTTGTTTGAACATCTATAATTAGTTGTCTCAACTCCGTTATGTCACCTGGAGGTTTATCTTGTTCCTTTAAGTGGGTCATATCTTCCTTTTTCTTGGTGTGAATTGTAAATTTTTTTGTTGGTGCCTTGGCATCTAGCTTACTAGAGTATTTATTCTGGGTGTAGTTTTTCTCTTTAGTTTAGAGCTTCCTGCCCTTTCTCCCTTGCTGGTTGTGTAGTAGGAGCCAAGGATGTAATTGATGTTATAAGTTGTGGAGACTCAAGTTACCCTCATTGCCCCAAGGACCAATGAAGCTTCTCCCAACTTTCTCCTCTGCCAGAGGTTGGGACTGAGCTGCAGCTGTGAGTAATAATCCAAGTCATGCAGGCTAAAATTTTCTGTAGTTTCCTGGAGATACTGAAGAAGCTTCACGCCCCTTCTGCCCCTGCTGATGTTGGGGATAAAGCTGCAGATGTGGTCAACAGTCTATGCCATGTGGATCCAAAATAACCACAGTTGCCCAAGTAGACTGATGTAGCACCGGCCTCCCTCCTCCCCTGCCAGGGGATGGAATGGACCCTCTGGAGTGCCCAACAATCTAATCCATGTGGGCCAAATGCACCTACAGTTGCCCTGAGAGGCTGAGGGAATACTGTCCCTTATGCCCTTTAGGGGGCAGGTATGCCACCACAGGTGCCCAACAGTTCAGTCCTTGTAGGCCAAAAGTGCCTGCTATTGCCAGGAGAGGCTGAGGAAACACCATTCTCCTCCTATCCTATTAGGTGGTGGAGGTGGAACTACAAGGACCCAACAGTTCAGTCCGTACAGGCTAAAAATGACTGCCTTTGCCTGGAAAGTGTGAGGAAACACCAGCTCCCTCCCCCCATCCTACTGGGAGCTGGGGGGTGGATCCACAAGTACCCACCAATCTAGTCCATGCAGGCCTAAAGTGCCTGCTGTTGCCTGGAAAGGCTGAGGAAACACAGCTCCCCTCCTATCCTCCTTGGGGGCAGGGATGGAGCTGCAGTTGTACATGTATTCAGGTTGTGTGGGTCAAAAGCACCTGCAGTTACCCAGAGAGGATGGGAAAACACAATCCCCCTCTTGTCCTATCAGGGGTTTCCTCCTTGCCAGAGGTGGGGCTCTAGCCTAGGCTAGGGCTGCATTCAGATCTGGGTGGAAAGAAGCCAATCCCTACCATCCCAGTGATTTTCAATCAGCCCTGCTTTCCCTCATGCTGGGGGCAGAGTTAAAATGGTGGCTACTGACCTCTTTCAGATTTGGACAGGTTCAAACTTTAGCTTTACTGAGGATTATACTTTAGCCAGCCAAATTTACTAATCAGTAGCTGGAGTTGGTGGCTAACTGTCTCTTATTCCCCCATTTTTGGGAAATGGAGCTTCTAATTTTGCCACAGAATATCTCCTGAGGGGGCTTGAGCCACCAGCGAAGGAGGAGTGCTGGTCTCCATGGTGTGGAGTGCTCTACCCACACAACTTCATTGCAGATGAGCAGTCTCCCTCCTTTCTTTCAAGGATGTTGCTGGATGCTCTTCTGGCTTCCTGGGCCCCCAAGCAGGTGCTGTAGATAGCTCTGAGTGATTACTAACTGCCCCATAGGATGACCGGACTCTTGGAGCTCTTTACCCAGCCACCATCTTGCCCAGGTACCTCCTCTGTATTGTTTTGTATGCTCTTCTAATTTTTATTATTATTTCTTTCCTTCTGCTTGCTGTGTGTTTAATTTGCTGTTTTACTCTAGATCCTCCAGATATACAGTTAGGGTGTTGTTGTTGTTGTTTAAGCTCTTCCTTTTTAATATAAGTGTTAGAGCTATAAATTTCCCTCTCAGCACTGCCTTCACTACATCCCATTAGTTTTGATATGTTGTGTTCTCAATTTCTATGTATTTGATCTTTTGTAGTGTATCTGACTAATCCCTTTCTCTTTTCTGTTTCTGTATGTTTAAAATACTTTCTTCATGGTTACCCTAGAGTTTATATTATACAACCTACATCTATGATCTACCAATTTGTAAAGATAACAGTTTAGCTTCAGTTGCATACATAGTCTCTTCCCCCATAGCCCTCTGTTTCCCCTCTTTATTTTGTTTTTCTCCCATTTTACCACATTATAAGGAAATATGCTTTTTTCTTTTTTTGTTGTTTCCTGATTCTTATATGAAGTAAAGTATAGAGATGTATATTGAGAATACAGTATTATTCAGTTTTGCATTTACCCTTTTAGGATCCCTTGCTGATGATTTTCATTTCTTAACACTACTCCAAGCCACTCTCTCCTGTCTTTTCCTTTCAACCTGCAGAACTCCATTTAGTAATTCTTATAGGAAAGGTCTCTTGTTGATGATCCCACTCATTTTCTGTTTATCTGTGAATACTTTAAACTCTACCTCATTTTTGAAGGGCAGTTTTGCTGGATAAAGAATTTTTCCTTGGCAATTTTTCTCTTTGTTACTTAAATATATCACACAACTGCCTACTTGCCTTCGTGGTTTCTGATGAGAATCGTAACTTAGACTTATTGAGGATTACTAGTATGTGATGAATTGTTTTTCTCTTGCTGATTTCAGAATTTTCTTTATATCTTTGGCATTTAACATTCTGATTAGTATGTGTTTCAGAGTAGGTTCATTGGGATTTATTCTGTTTGGGGTACATTGTGCTTCTTGGATTTGTATATTTATGTCTTTTCTAAGAGTTGGGAAGTTTTTAGCCCTTATTTCCTCAAATATTCTTTCTACTCCTTTTCCTTTCTCTTCTCCTTCAGCCAGGATATATATGTTTGTGTGCCTCATGCTGTCACTCAAAACCCTGATATACTGCTCAATTTTTTTTTTTTTGAGGTATAGGGCCAGGGATTGAACCTGGAACCTTGTATGTGGGAAGCTGGCACTCAACCACTGAGTCACATAGGCTCCCTTGGGTTGGTTTTTTTTTTCATGTGTTTGCTTTTTGTTTGTTGTTGTTCCTAGGAGTTTCCAGGGGCTGAACCCAGATTCTCCCATATAGGAAGCAGGCACTCAACTGCTTGAGCCACATCCACTCCCAAAACTGCTCCATTTTTTTCTATTCTTTTCTCTATCTATCCTTCTGACTGTATATGATTTTTATTGTCCTGTCTTCTAGCTCACTGATTCTTTCTTCTACCTGTTCAAATCTGCTGTTGTATGCCTCTCATATATTTTTTAACTCTACTATTTTGCCTTTGTCATAATTTCTGTTATATTTCTTTTTATCATTTCAAATACATTGTGTTCTTACTATTCTTTGTCACTTTATGCATATTTTCCTTCATCTCTTTGAATTGATTGGGGAAATTTGTTTGAAATTCTTTGACTAGTTGTTCCAAATTCTGTCTGTCATCCAAAGTTTTAATTTGTTCCCTTGACTGAGACATATGTTCCTGTTTTTTAGTATGGTTTATAATTTTTTGCTTATGTCTAGGCACCTAATTATATTGATTAATTAACTCTGAAGGTCAGTTTCTCCCCCTTGTCTAAGGTTTTATTATTGATTGACTTTGTGTTGAGGCTCTTCTTTGCTGTTTAGTCCAACTTATTCTAGACATTTAGAATAGGTCATGTTTAACTGCTCAGTCTTTCTCAGCTCTTCTTCATCTGATTCTTGCCCTGTAAATGTACAATTTTTAAGATTGTACTTTTTGTGCAATCATTTCACCTCCAGGAGAACTTCCCTGCCCCTCTTCCTTCTGCAAGAATCTTGATCTGTTCTGTTTGCGTTTGTGCAGAATTTTCTCTCCAGCTCCTATGTTTGTTTAAATTCTCTCCCTCACTCAGTGCCCTGTTTTCCTTACTCTTTCCAATTCTTTGACCCTCCTGTCTTACAGAAGTTCAATTTAATCCCCCCTTTTTTTTGCTTCTAATTTCTTCCCCTTTAGGGTATCATGCTCCAAGGAGTCAGGTGGGGTCAATCCAGAAAGGTGGGTCACTCCAGAGAATTCCTTTTTGTGTTTATATAGTCTAGTTATCAGAAACTGGATTGAGTGAGCACAGAACATACCAGCAGCAGTTCCACCAAAGCCTCTAACCTTCCTCTACTCTAGGAACCCTTTTGTATGTAGCACTCCTCAGTGGCTTCTGTTCCACTCTGGGTCTCTGTGGACTTCAGCTCCTGTGCCTTGATATGCATGGGGTTATATCTCTGTTGTGAGTGGTGCTATATTCCCCTGTGGAAGGGATGTGGGTGGCTGCCTCTGAACAACTCCCAAGCTGCATGGGACCAGGTGACGGGGAGGGCAATGGTCCATCAGTCTAGGACAGAAGTTTCCTACTTCTTATTTTTCTTTATTTTCTATTCAACATTTGTGGTGGGAAGTGGATGTGGCTCAAACAACTGGGCTCCTGTATCCCACATGGGAGGCCCTGGGTTCGATTCCCAGGGCTTCTTGGTGAAGGCAAGCTGGCCCACACCCATGGAGAGCTGATGGTCTGCACCCACAGATGGGACAGCAAAATGATGCAACAAAGGGAGACAAAGAGACACAGAAGAACACACAGCAAATGGACACAGAGAGCAGACAGCAAGCACAAGCAGTGGGGGGGGGGGGTGGATAAATAAATAAATAAATTTTTAAAAAATTTGTGGAGTCCTTCTTTAGTCTCTGCCATCTTTGAGAGTTCTATGCAAGTGGGATTTGTCCCTTTATTCACTTAATATCTGGGGATGTTTTTCCAGGGAATGTCTTACATCAGCATGTTGCACCCATTACACTTCAATGCTGCCTTTGGCACCAGGACCCATACACCCAATTGCCATGATCTCTTTGGGCTCTGGGGAAAAAGAGCCAAAATAAGAAACCTGACTTTACTAATTGCAAAGCTTCTGTCACCCCAACCAGAACTGACACTGTTCTAGTCAGGGTTCTCTCAGGAAACAGAATCAACACAAGATCTCTGTTAAAAATATAAGATTTTATAAGAGTCTCTCACGTGACCGTGGGGATACACAAATCCAGGTTCCGCTGGCAGGCTGCAAGCCAGGGGCTCCGATGAAAGACTGATGAAGGGTCCTCGATGAGTTTGCTCCGATGAAAGACTGATGAAGGGTCGTCGATGAGTTCCTGGGAGAAGTTCGCTGTCAAAGGACGAGCTGGGAAATTCTCTCCGAATGTTGAAATCAGTTCCCTTTT
>PVKH010035238.1:0-11755 GCA_004027955.1 Chaetophractus vellerosus | reverse complement strand
CTTATCTCATACCACCCTGGGACCCAAAATGGTTCTGTCTTCAGCAGGAAAGGATCCTAGTAATCAAATACTTCCAGCTGAAATAGATTTTTTAATATTTAAAATAAGCACAACTATCTGCCTTTCTTTGGGAAGCAAGGGGTGGTAGTATAGGCAGGGAGCAGGAAGAAAAGGTTAGAGTATATCGCAACAAGTTAGTGGAAAAATTATTTGATCTGGCAAAACTAGCACAAAAATCTAAGAAAAAATAGAAACGTACATAATTTTGTCTTCACTATATTAATTTAATACACTAAAAGGGACTGGAAATTAAAAGTCAAGGAGGCAGATACACTTGTTTATCAGCTGGGAAGTTCCGTACCATTTCACAAAATGTGAAATAAAACACCTCTGGAAGGTGATCATTCCATACCACCACTAGTGTGTGCTCACAAAAGATTCTATTGTATCCAATATGATTTAAAAATAAGATTTAAACAATAAGATTAAAATCACAAAATTGACAAACTCCCTTACTGCACAGACCCACACTGCCAACTCCTGGAAGCCCAACTATCTTCAGTGCTGTCCTACCTTTAGATACAAGCATGTCCACACACGCACATCTTGCACGCATTTCCTTTGTACACAGGTGTGCAAGCCCTTCCCCTACATTCCCAATGTGTGTATGTATACCACCGACTTAATTTTGCCCAGTTAAATAGTAAAAAAGTTCTTATTTAATTTTGCATTTCCTTGATCTCAAGCAGACTGAACAAATATTCACGTATTAGCCACGTGTATTTTTTCTTCAATCTATCTTTTTCTATCCTCTCTCCAATTTTCTAATGGACTTGTTCTCATTGATTTGTGGGAGCTCTTTAACATTACAGATAAAACTAGCACTCTTACAATATATATTACAAAATATTTTCTTCTAGGCAGCTGGTGTCTAAATTTTGCTTATGTACATGTACACATGCAGCCAACCCAGTGGTGGAGGAAAGGGAGAAGTCATACAGCACCCCCCTCATTCCTCATCATGACAGGAAGTGGAAAGTGAAGAACTACATTATCAAGATTCCCCTTCTCAGAATGTTCTGGATTCAAGTGTGTCAATGAAATACACACAAAACCTGGAATGCAGAAGAGAAGTAGAGGTGGCTGCAACAAGACAGCTGGGTAATGTGAGATTCACAAAAGGCTTCTATGTGAATTACTTACTGGCTTTGGTGCTATAAACCGAGATAACTGGTGGCAAATCTTCAGTTTGTTGCAGTTTCCTGATGAGCCACCAGCTCAGGTGACTTTCCACCTGTCGATTTCCTGGCCTGCAGCAGCAACATCCTTACCACTCACTCCCCCAGTTCTCTCAACATTCATACAAGCTCAAATTCTAACATCCAACCCTTTAAACCTGGAATATTAAAAGGGATTCTGTTTTCTAAATTCAATGCAGAAACCGATGCAAGTGATTCTAGAAGGAAAAAAAAAACATAAACTAGGGGATCTGGCCTTGATTCTCTGACCTGATTATCTGAAGACAGTGATGACCACCCAAGGGAGCACTGCGTGATCACAATGGGCCCTGGCAGAACAGTGAACACCTGAGAGGTGTGAGGCCAAGTGGCTAAAGAAAGCCAGACTTTGAGGGGTACCACAGGCATTACAATAGAGCAGCAGAGTGAAAGGGTACAAGGGTGGGATGGCTATTTCTGACGGCCCTGGAGAAACTGGGCACACTACAAGTGGGTTTACACTGCCAGCGCTGAACCAAATGGGAACAAGAAAGCTTCCATGATGACCTTGAAAGAATTCCTCAATCTTATAGCTTCAGGGAAGATTGCTGAAAACTAAATCCAAAGCCCAATCTTGAGTCTGGCTGAGTCATTAATATTTAATGATTTCGCAGCCTCATAAGGTTTCTTATGTTAAATTTAAGTCTTTGATCATGAAAAAGTTGGGCCTGAGATTTGAGATGAGAAAATATGGGCAGATTTATATTAATCATTGAATTTAAACATCTAAATTCTTCTACCCAACTTTCCCTTCCCAGGTGGCAGCCCCCACTCCCGGGTCTGAAAAGATTATTATCTCCTAGTCCTAGGGATAATCCCCTTCTCAACAAGCTGATCCTGTTTTTCAACAACCTCTCCCACCATTTCATTACTTCCAGACCCATTCCTTACTACTTTCAAATGCTCAGGAGCTGAAAATTTAACAAAGGAGGAATTAAGATATTGTCCAAAATTAAAGAAAAAAAAAAGATACTCTCCAAAACAATTTATTTTGGCAGGAATCTGAGAAATATGTATGGGAATGGATCAAATGGGAGTTTGACCAGGAAGGACAAACATAATGCTTAAATAGGTCAATTCCTGAATGAGTTGACCTAAATTCAAGATTCACTGTTGGCTTTAACAGTTTGCTAGGCTGACTGCTTAAAACTCTGACCAAATGGCCAGCAGTAAGTGAAAATGAGATGGCAAGATCAGGCACAGGCAAACAAGGGCCTGCTGCAGGCCAGATTCAGCCCCCCACCTATTTTTCTAATTATAACTTTTACTAGAATATAGCCACACCCATTCATTTTGTCTCACTGCTTTCTTGCTACAACAACAGATTTGAGTAGCATGGATAGAGACCATATAGCCTGCAAAGCCTAAAAATATTTACTATCTGGTCCTTTAAAAAAAGCTTGTCAACCATTCTTTAGACCAACAGTTCTCAAAATGTCATCTGGAGAACTGTGGGGATACCCATGACACTTTTAAGGGGCTAGTAAGGTCAAACTATTTTTGATAATAGTACTAAGGTATTATTTGTCTTTTTCACCTTTTCCATTGATAGTAAAAATGCTGGCACCTTATCATGACTTAAAGAGAGTAGCCCCAAACTGTAACTGCAGTTACTGTATTTTTCACTGCAAGATACTCAAAGTTAAAAGGGGGTAGGGGATTTGGTAGGGATAGAGACAGTATTTCAGAATGTCCTTGATGATGTAGCAAATTTTATTAAATCACCACCCTTGACTGTGATTTAATGGATATTAATGTTACAGCATGAAAATTTCACTGATACAGTTTCATATTCCACATTGGAACTAACCTTTAAGAAATTACCACTTGTTGAATTTTGATTCAGTAGCAAAGAAAATTCAGTTAGCTGAAAAGGGTATTAAAATATTCCTCCCTTTTCTAATTACTACTGGCGTAAGGCTGGATTTTCTTCATATACTCAATTGAAACAATTTAGTGCAATAGACTGAAAAGGATATGAGAATCCATTGAGTCAATTATTTAAGAGATTTACATATATATAAAACAATGCTACCCATAAATTAAATATGGGTAAAGGAAATATGTATTGCCGAGTTGAAAACTGGATGTATAGTGCTGAACTGTATTCACCCCAAATTGCCCTCATGCTTCTAAGATGTAATCTGCATCGCAACACAGATTCTATATTCGCAGAATACCTGTAGAGCTCCAGTGCAAGTCTGCCAGTGAAAAGAAGATGTACAAGGTATGGATGGTGGAAAAGTCACGGCTTGTTCTCCAAAGGTGGCTGCAGCCAGATGCAATTTTAGCTTCCCGGCAAGTAACTGAGAACTACACTTGGTGCTATGAGCCCCATTGGGGCTTTTAAGAGACACATGAGGACTGTAGCAGCTTCCCGGTGAGCCTTGGGAGATCTACCAGTTTCAGGGGATGCTTCTAAGTCTGTTTTCCGTTACTTCACCTCAAATTTTCCTGGCTTTCAGCAGTGACTCCCTTAACGTTTGCATCCCCAGTTGTATAAACATCTATGCAAGTCTTCACTCCTATGCTAAACCTTTTAATTCCCCCAGAATACATGAAGAGTTTGTTTTTAAAACAAAAGGGCAGGTTTAACTGTATACCAATCGAAGAATGTTACAAAGCAGCCAATCACAAGAGACTGTCTAAAAGTGATAATGCAAAAAACAGTGGTTCCTATATGAAATATACATAGCTCTAAAATTCACTTCAAAGAATTAATGATACAACCAACACATTATGTTCTAAAAAAACTATTAGGCCACAAAAACACTTCAATAACTTTTAAAAAGGAGAAATATTAAAGATTATTTTCTCTGCTCAAAAGGCAATCACATTACACAGTAACGATATTAAAAAGGCAAAACAAAAATCAGATCAAAATATCCAAAAAATCCAACCCTATGAAATCCAGTATCTAAGGAAAGCATTTCTCTGAATATCCCAAATAAAGATCTATTGTTAAAAGTCACTACTGAATTTATGTAGTCTATTTTTTAAATGCTTCAAGAAACATCAACTATTTAAAAATTTAAAATTTTTACCTCATAATAGCCCCACATTGCAATATTTAACTAAGATAAATGAATAAAATCAAGGTACTATATGATTACACAATTATTTTGAATTAGCGATTTTAATTTTATAATTAAAGACTATCAATAATCCTTACCTTTTTGTAAGTTGACTTTCAAGATGTTTAACTTTTTCCAATAACTCATTCTCAACAGCTTCTCTCTCCAATTTAAATTCTTTTAGGGCAGTCTGAATGGCAGCTTCTTTTTCACAATTAAGCCTCTGAATTAACTCTTCTCTTTCTTGTTCCTGGCTAATGACCAAATTCTCTTTGTCTTTCTCAAGTTTCTGGATAACAGCTTCATATTTTTGTTCTTGTTGGGCAATATTTTCATCTTTTTGTTTTTCAAGAGCACTCAATTCTGAGTCCAATTTACTCTGCAGTTCAACTATTTGTTCCTTCAATTTTTTTTCTATTTCATGTGCTTGGTGATGCAAGGATGTTACTTTGCTTAATTCAGCTTTAAGCATATCTGATTCTTCTTCATGTCTGCTAATTAATTCTGAAATGCACTGATCTTTTTCAATTGTCATTAAAGTTCTTAGCTCTGCTAAGCCCACCTGATAATTTTCATTATTATCCTGAATCTTCTGGTTTAATTTACTTATCTCTGTTCTCAAATTTTCAGTCTCTTGTTCAAGGAGAAATTTTAAGGTCTCTTTCTGTTGGGCTTTGCTTTCTTCCAGCAAAATTTTTATTTCATCAGTCTCTGCTTCCTTCAATGCAAGTTCAACTTCTAACTTGCATCTCATGTCAGACAAATCAGAAACCTTGAGTTTTAATTCCTGTAGCTGTTGTTCTTTTTCCTGGACAACTGTTGCATGAGACTCTTGTATGTGATCGATTCTTTGTTGGTTTTCCTTTTTTAATTTCTCCAAAGAGACATTGTGTTCTATCATAACTTTCTCAAACTCCTCTGTATGCCTGACTTGCAGAGTATCCTCCAGTTCCTTTAGATGACTTTGCTCCAAGCACTCAAGTTCTGCCCTCAATAACTGTATCTTCTCATCATTTTCAACATGGAGCTTTTTTAAGTCTTCCAAAACTACCTCTCGTGATTGCTTCAGTTCTTTAATTTCAGAATTTTGAGTGTGCATTATATTTTCCATCTCTAACAACTTCTGCTCCTTTTCATTCTGCAGACAAACAACAACTTCTTTTTCATGTTTAACCAAAGCAAATTCATTATCTTTATTTTGTAAAACCTCCTCAAGACATACTAAGTCTCCTTTCAATTTTTTAATTTTGCTTTCATTTTCCTCACCCTCCTTTATTAGTGCATCAAGTTTAGCTTCATATTCATTTCTTAAGGACTGTAGTTCTTTTTGATGTTTTTCTTGTAGTGTTATTTCCAGAGAACATTTGACTTTTTCAATAATGTTTCTTATTTCTACTGCTGTACATTTTAAAGAATTTGAGAAGTCACACTGTTCTTTTTGTATAAATGTTCTGAAGTGGCAAAGGTCTTCCTTGATGGTTTGTATACTGAAGTGCGTGTCTTGGGCAACAACTCTACATTTTTCCAACTGGACATTTAAAGAAGTATGATCTCCTAAATCCACTTTACCACATATATTTGTATCCTGCATACGTCTACTATCTATTGCATTTATAACTGATGAATAAAGTGATTCTACCATCATTTCTGGGCTTTGTGGATCACTTATTGGATTAGGAGATGATAAATTTTCTTCTATTACAAACTCATTCACAGCAGACATAAAATCTGATTCAGGACTTTCAGCTAATGAATCCAAGTCTAAAGAACCTTGGTGAAGAGTCTGTTCGATGTTTGGGTGGGGAATAGTTTCAAAATCAAATGTATGTGCATCAATGCTATCTGGAGACAATTCTTCTAAGGGACATACTGTAGGACATAAGGGATCCTGAACAGTGAGTGGAGGAGGAGTTCTTGGTGAGGTAGTAGTTGTAATTCCTGTTGCACTTTCTATCCTTGGGGAAGAAGCAGACTGTGGGGATGCCGGATTTGTGGATACCTAGAAAACAGAGAGGAGGGTTTACAGAGCTGCAGCAACATAAACTTTCTTAACTAATGAAATCAAGTGATTGAAAGAAAGAAATTTGCCTTTTGTTCACTCAGTAAATCTGTAATAGTCTGTGACATTTCATCCAAACTTTGTGCTGCTTTTACCAAATTATGTAGAGCAAGAACATGCTGGTGTAGAGGTTCAAAGTCGCAAAGTAAGGGAATCCTGAAACAAAATGCAATCAAATTAGATTTCTGATTTCTTAAAATATGGATGACAGCCACCAAATATTTTACTATGTCAAAAATAACTAGAGAATTATCCCTTTAAAAATAAATACCAGGAGTATTTTAAGAAGGTTGAGACAAAACTAGAAAAGTAATAAATAAAAAATCTCCCACAATCTGCAATGTCAGAATAATGACCAGAAACAAATTAACTGCAGGCAAGGCAAAATTTCCTTCTACTTTATCTTCTATTTCTATTTCTTCCTAACACCACCATAGATGAGGCCCGTCTATTTTAAAATAATTTCTCTGTCCTGTGATAAATTAAAAATACTAAAGACATTTACCTGAGGAATGGCTGGACTTCTGAAGGACAAAATGACTGCAGAAACTGTAAATCTTTTAATGAAATATCTGGAAGTTCACAGTCAAACTTTCGAGGTTTCTGAGTCTGTACAAAAAATAATTTACAAATGAATTTTTACTATAATCAAATTCAATATAACAGGAATGAAAATGCTTCAAATGATCTCCTCACACATAAGAATAAGAGACTTCAGTATTTAGTTCTGATATAAATTCTCCTGAATAGCAATTCTCAGACTTCCCCCCCCAAATTTGTGATAGCTACCAGTGAATGGAAAAATAAAAAGGACTATTCAGTGAAGACTTGGTGTACAATTTTGAGTTTTTCATGATTGGGATATCAGCTGTTGGTGACCAAAGTGATTTTCTTGTCCCTACTCTTTTCACATCTCAGTATTCCCATCAATATTAAATGTACACTTTGTTTCACTAGTACATAGGCAAAGCTTAAATTTGATCCTCACCTATAGCATGAGCATGAGGATTTCTCTAGCTCTAAATTTATTCCTATCACCTGTTAGCATGCTTTTTTGTTTTAACATGATTAATAAACTAATGTTTATTCATTCTTTTTTTAATGTAACACTTTATTTTCTTGCCAGTCCCTTGACTATTCCATTACATTATCCAAAGCATAATACTCTCAGGCAACTTCAGTTTCTTTTTTTAAAAAATTACCTGACAGCTCCTATCATTTCCGCCTTTATAAAACTGCCAAAAATTGTGCCTTTTAAAATAACTTCAATTATTGTAATCATTACTTAAGCAGACAGGAAGGGGGTTTCCCAGACAAATGTGTGTGGGAGGCTGCCTATTACAACACCCCTTTTAGGAAAACACATACATTTAAAGCACTAAATAATCCTGTAGCAAAGAAACAGGTTTAACTTGTTCAAAAGAAAAATTTTAAAAACCCAGCATTTTCTAGATTTCTTTTATCACTGAAACTTTCATTTCCTCATATAATGAAATTGATGGCTTTCAGACAATATTAATTTAGAAAATATACCAATGGTTTAATTCCAATGAAGACAAAGACAAACCTATTCTGATTTATGAAAACATAAAGAGAAGGAGAGGGAGAGGGAGGAGGAGGAAGGAAAGAGGCAGGGAGGGAAAAGAGGACGATGAAAAGAAAAAATGGCGAAGGAAGAGAGAGAAAACCAACAGTCTATTCCTATCAGTCCTAACAGCACACAGCTTTATACAGACTGACTTGTAAGTCTAAAACATTTTTAGGTTGATAAAAAAATACTTCATATGTTTGATAAATACCAATACTTCTGAAAAAGTTTTTAAAAACATACTCAATTTAGTAATGGTTAGAAAATAAATACATACACAAAACGAAGGGGGCCAGGAGTCCAGTCCCCTAAACAGACGATTTCTTAAAAAAGACTTCCCTGTATAAAGAAATTAATATGGTTATATAAGAACATTTTAAAAACATCTCTAGTTTTTGAAAAACTAAATTAAAATTTGACAATACTTTATATTTAAAACAAACATTACAAGTAATATTTCTGTAGAAATCAGTGGTAATTAACAGCATGCATATGCCAAACACTAAAGCTAAAGTCTAGGGGGTGAAAATATATTTACTTAATAAGTAATCATATTTTATTAGCATTTCAAAATAATGGTCTTAATTTAAAAATATATTATTTTTTATGTTCAAAGTCAGTACTCATTCAATTGTTAAAGAACCCAAATAGGCTATAGGGAGCAGGCACTATGCTGGATTAGCTTCCACTGTGTTTGTTAGACTTAACATCAAAAATTAAATGAACATCTGTACAATAATTTGCAGACACAAATTTTAATATTTAAATTTTAATGTCTGTCAGATACCTTACAACTGAAAATTCCTAAATAAGTACTTGCTACAATAGTTTCATACTTGGAAATACTAGGAGATTCTACATAGCATAATTGCTTTTATAGTTTTGATTTTGAATACTATACAGATATTCATGCAGAGAAAACAAAAAGCACATTTTTCTTTTAAAAAGTAAATCTATTTATATTATTAAAGAACACTTACTAAATAATTTCCCAAAGGATTCCCTTTTTGACTTTTCAGCTTCATATAATCGTTTCCCATCTTTGACTAATGCACCAGCCCACTAGAAAAGGAAAGCTTATGTTAATAATGTGCACTGAGTCATTAAAATTCATAACACAATTGAAATAGAATTTAACTTGTTTACCTCCCTGTAGTGTTTTAAGAACATTTTTCTTCTTACAACCTCAACAACAGCTAAGCAGTACATCTGAGGAACTGTGCTAAGAGCTTCGACAATCTTGACTCTTTCTAACAGCTCTATTACGAGACGGAGCAAAGCTTGCAATTTCTCTCCATCTTGATCAGCATGGAGCATTACAAAGCAACACCATCTATAGAATGAAATCCATTATTTCCAATATCCACAAAAGTTTACTAAAAAGAATTCTTTAGTGGTTAAGCTAAGGAAGAAAAATTACAAGTGTAATCAGAAAAATAATAAGTAAATGGAGACATAAAAACTCAATAAAAAAGTATGACCCCAAAATTAATCAATCAACCACAAATATTTTAACATAATGTTAAGGGAAAATTTCTCCATCAATTGGGAGGAATAAACATATAAACATCAACTCTAAACATCCTAAATTAGATATAATAGAATCACTTACTTCAGTCTGACATGAAGATTATTTGCTAGCTCTTGTTTGGCAGTGGTACACTTTTGTTTAATATCCAAGAGTTTTCTATGATTTTGCAACATAAACATCAACTGATTTGCATGACTCAGGCACAAGTCAGGCAGTACAGAAGCATCCTTCAAGTTTTCAGCTCTCATCTGGTTAGCTAAAAATCCCTTTAAGAGAAAATATTTTAAATGACATTAATATTGTTCCATGAAATACATGAACTTTCACTAAAGAGCAAAATCTTAGTTAAACATGAACTGTTCTATTTACAAAGACTTTAAAATTCCTTATTTCTCTGAATGTAGTAGAGGCTTTCACAGAACAAAATTCAGAATTTTTGACAAACTTACGCTCATCTGGTTTTGTTTTGATTTTTCAGTCTAGAAAAAAGAAAGAAAAAGTAACTCATCTAAGGACACCTGTATAGCCATGTGAGAATTAAAACTAGGGTCTAGTCAGAACATGACATTAAACAAAACATGGGCACTGATTTTAAGGCATGGAAAAGAATGACTTTTTTAACAACCAGCAATACAAAATAGTTTGTATTTTCCTAATAAAAAAATCATACACAAAATTTTAAAATTACATTTTTCTCTTCTGATAATGCTTATATATATTAATAAAAGGGGTAATACACCAAGATTTAGTAATTATGCACCTAGCCATGTAGCCCCTGAACATATGAGGCAAACAGCAGCAAAACTGAACAGAGAAATAGTAGTGTTTATATACACTAGTAATGAGCAATCTGAAAAGGGAATTTAAAAAAAAATCCATTTAAAATAGAAACCAAATGTAACAAATATCTACAAATAAATGTAACCAAAGATGTAAAGGTCTTATACAAGGAAAGCAACAAAACATTGCTAAAAGAAATCAAAGAAGATATAAATAAATGGAAGGACATTCCATGCTCATGAACTGGAATATTTAATTATTGTTAAGATGTCAATTCTATTCAAAATGATTTACAGATGCAATGCAATCCCAATGAAAATTCCAACAGCCTATACTTTGCAGAAATGGAAAGTCAATTATCAACTTTATTTTGAAGGGTAAGGGGGCCCAAAAAGCCAAAAATTCTGAATTTTGCTAGCATCTAATAAGAATTAAATAATCATGACAACATTTTAAAATATAATTACATACTTGCTATTTATACTGCAGTACTCACAACCTCCATTATTTTCTTGTTTTGCTGATAATTCTAAATGATATGAAGGATTTCTGCATTTTGTGTTGTTTTCCTGCCAAACTATGAAGAAGAATCTACAAAGACCCTCATAAGTGTTGTAGGTTTTAAAAAATTACTCCTTTAAAGCCACTTGGACTGGTCTTTTTCACACGAGATGTTCAGGAAATAAATTTCTTTCCATTATTCCTTTTCTCTTCTCTTTAACTGGGAGTGGTTACAAGATTTAACTGCTGTTTAACTCCAATGTATTATTCTTAAACCACGCATGGCAATATCACCTCCTAAAACTAGCTAATCTGAGTTTATCTTCTTTCACCAAACCACATACTGAAGAAAGGGCTGAGAAGCAAACACAGTAACTGCAATGGGGAAGTGCTAGTAGCAGCAACAAAAGTAATGGATGAGACATTTGTAAATAATAAAATCCTCATGTGACTTATTCCAGACCAGCAACAAAGTAGAGACTTCTAACATTTCTCAAACTCAAAGCAACACTAACCCAAATTCTCACTCTAAAAGTATTTATTGTGTACTACTATGTCAGGAGCTGCAGCAAAGCATTGTGGAGGGACTAGAGCCTGGCTTTCTTGGTGCTTATATTCTAACAGAAGATATTGTATAAAAAACATAATCTGTGGCCTAATTACAATTGTGATAGAGAAAATTAACCTGATCACAAAAGGCTTCTCAGAGGAAATGATTTTCAGTCAAAACCCTGCCTCTCTACATCCTTTGTCAGCCAAATATAAAGAGAGAGGAGCGCAAAGTTGCTCCACTGGATACATATGGCCTAACAAGTTTCCTGCTTCACTGAGAATAATTTTACCTAACTTCTCTCACATCCAGAGTCACCCAGATGAAAGCAAGTATCTTACGGCCTGGATATCTGTCTTTACAATTTAGCTCCCAATATTTAACCAGGCAATCTA
>PVKH010035237.1:0-11760 GCA_004027955.1 Chaetophractus vellerosus | reverse complement strand
CCCCATCCCCGCAGCGACGCGCCGAGTTGGCCCTCCACAGCGGTGGCTCGTTCCGTTCGAGGGTGGCTCCATTCCGTTCCCACGGGCGGCTCCGCTCCATGTTTTGCGGGCAGCAGTCCTCCATGTTTTTTGCGGGCTGCTCGGCCGCAGTCGCAGGCGCAGGCGGCAGCTCCGCTTTTTCACGGGTGACTTTGCCATGCCCGTGGGGGCTCTGCCCTGCCCGTGGTGGCTTTTTGCCTTGCCCACGGCGGCTCTGCTCCGCCCACGGTGGCTTGCCTTTCTCAAGGCCGTCTGCCCGCTCGGAGAGGTCCCCGGGAACCGAACCCGGAGCCTCCCATGTGGTACACCGGCGAGCTCTTTATCCACTGAGCTATCTAGCCGGGCCTACAAATGAAAATTCTTAAAAGAGCTCTATTCAAATTGCTAAAAATTAAGCAAGCACTTATATTGGTAAATGAATATTCCTGGAGGCCAAATTAGAAAAGCCAAATAGGACAAAAAATCATTTAAAATCGGACTAAAGGAACTATTTAAAGGAAAGAAACTAAAATGTTCTTTCTGAATTCTTCCATAATCTTTGTGCCCCGAGGGTCTTCTCCTAACCTTAAAAACTGGTTTGGGAAACTATGGAGGATGGGCTGGGTGTGGAAAGATAGGGGAGATGTGAGTTCAACTTAGAATTCTGTGTAGTAGGCCTGAAAGTTAAAATAATAGGGACAGAGAAGCAGATGTGGCTCAATTGATTGGGCTCCCATCTACCATATTGAGGGTCCCAGGTTCGGTTCCCAGGGCCTCTTGGTGAAAGCGAGCTGGCCTGCGCAGAGAACTGGCCCATGCAGAGACCAGGCCCGCAAGGAAAGCTGACACAACAAAAAAGAGACACAGAGGAGAGACAATAAGAGACACAACAAACCAGGGAGCTAGGGTGGCTCAAGCAATTGAGTGTCTCTCTCCCACTTCAGAAGGTCACGGGATCAGTTCCCAGTGCCTCCTAAAAAGAATACGAGATGACAAGCAGACATGGAAGAATGCATAGCAAATGGACACAGAGAGCAGAAAGCCAGAGTAAGCAGCCGGTCCGTGGGGGGATAAGTTTTTTTAAACGATAGGGACAGCGGGGATATTACAGAAGAAACCTTGTTTTGTATAGTCTGTCCTGTAATTCCTCAATTAAATTTTAACAGCTTTGAGATGAGAGTTATCCAAATTTAAGTAAAAAAAAAGGTCCTTAAGAGCTATAGAAAAGTTTTTCTAAACCATGATTGAAACAATTTAAACAATTATATTCTCCATAGCCTGATAGATTTTTATTCTGATTTTTACAATTTTAAGGTATTATGAAAACAAAGAAGTTTTAACCTATGGAAGAAGAAAAAAAAAACATTTCTTACATAATCATTTTGCTTTTATTCTACTCAGGTATAATCTTCCTAGGATTTTATGGACACTAATAAAATAAGGTAGCATTAAGTCTGTTAAAATTTTAAGATGAGGTTTACGTAAAGGTGGAATATGTCTTGAAGTAACAAGTCTATGTGGTTATGGATGGTTATGGGAACTTTGTAAAAGCAGTTTTCCAAACTGAAAGCTTACAATGTAAATGAATGATTCTGGGAAATCTTTATTAAGTAAAATCTAAGAGTTGATGTTGAGAATTAAAAAGTAACTTCATAGCAAAAAAAACCTATCCGCAATCTCTTTATAATCTATGCTAACTAAAATTTATTTACCAAATAGTGTTCTGATGCAAAACTAAAATCTGACTCTCTCTGTCAAAGTAACAGTTTTCTTCAATCGCTGATCTGTTTTGAGTGGAAGGATATAAAAGCCCTTTTGAGATAATTAATGTGTGTATACACACACACACATATAAAGAACAAAGAATCTGTGCCTTATTAGAATGGCTTCATCATATCCTTAATGGTTAAAAAAAAAAAAATACAGAGCCACTGGTGTTTTGTAAGTTAAGTCTTTTCCAAACTATTTTGCTAACTTATTGGTCACTGTGATAAATAAAGCCCTGCTTAAATATAATGTTTAGGCCTGACAACCTTATATATTCTAATAAAACCCTCAAGGATATCTTTAATTGCAAAATGTTATAAATTGTTTTTTCACCTTGTAAAAAGTGAAGTACTGAAATATATACACTTAATACATGTAAAAATCCATATTGCATTTAACACTCCAAAGTTTTAAGGAATCACTCACATTGTTAAAATAATATATTCTTGGGAGCGGATGTGGCTCAAGCAATTGGGTGCCCACCTCCCACATGGGTCCGGGTTTGGTTCCTGGTGCCTCCTAAAGATGAGCGGACAACAAGCAGACAAAAGGGAGCCATCTCGGGGGGAGGTAGGGAATGGGATAAAAATAAGAAATTAAAAAAAATTTTTTAAGTAATATAGTCTTAAGGTGGGGATATTAATGTTTCAATAAATGGGTAATTATATTAAGATTATGGTAGCAAGAAAATAATCTTGATTCTACTAGGAATCTTAAGTTTTCATAAAGTTATTAGAAAAATGGTTTTCTTCCAGTACGCTTTAGCTTCTTTGTGGTAAACAGTATCTTTCTAAAAGAAGAAAATGTAAAGAAAAAAAATGTGCCATCTACTTATATTTGGGGATTGTATAAAAAATTCTTAAAAACTTTTAAAGTTATCACTGTCTATTCTATCCTAATACTGATCAGCATAATATTGTTGGTTATAGTTTTAGTTATTCTTAGAAAAATGTGATGTTATACAAACAACCAAAATCTCTTATCAGTTACACTGTTTTGCTGTGATGCTTCTCTAAAAGATCATGCTGTCACCCCCACTGCAAAGATAAAGCGATTTTAAAGGAAAAGCAAAGCAAAAGCTTATGTTTTGCCTGTTGATTAACATAATCTTGGTAAAAGAGTAAAAGTAAAATGAAACAAAATTTCTACTGTAAAACTGTAATTAATAATCTCTAGAAATAGCTTTATTTAAGGAAATTAGGGCCTAGACTGTAAACTCTTGAAGTAGTCATGTCTATTCCTGAGCTCTGATCTCTAAGTGTTATTTCTAAATCCTGAGATGCTTTGCTCTTTAGGTATAACCTAATAGCTCCCTGAAATTTAAGTACCTGCATGACACCTGGAACCCAGAGTTAAAAGTTAGGCAGCTCTAAAAGTAATGAAGAAGCAGCCCTAAAGCTACACAAAGAGAGTGGTCATAGAACTAGAGTAGACCTACTGGTGTTCTACTATAGACTTATTGTGATTCTAGCAATGGAAGAAAGTATATCATTGATGTGGAGACAGTGGCCACTGGAGGTGGTGTAGTCAGGGAAAGGGAAAAAGAGGTGCAATATGGGGGCATTTTCAGGGCTTGGAACTGACCTGAGTGACATTGTAATGACAGATACAGGCCATTATATATCTTGCCACAACCTACAGAACTGTGTGGGAGAGTGTAAACTACAATGTAAACTTTAATCCATGCTTAGTGGCAATGCTCCAAAATGTGTTCATCAATTGCAATGAGTGTAGCACACTAATGAAGGATGTTGTTAATGTAGGAAAATGTGGGAGGTGTGGGGAGTGGGGCATATGGGAATCCCCTATATTTTTTATGTGACATTTGTATAATCTAAGTATCTTGAAAAAAAAAAAAAAAAAAAAAAAAGTGTCTCAAGGCTCTCGTTCTGGTTTGGTGATTGGGCCAAACAGGATTCAGTCATTCTGGATCCTGGTAATAACCACCTTATTTTTTAAAAATTGTATTTACTTTTGACAAACTGCAGATTAGGGCACTGAATGTCTTTGCAAAGGATTATGTGTTGCAACGATGTGGGGGAACAATTAAAGGTTTTTAAGCAGAAGTAATCATATATCAGTTTGCTAGGCTGCCAAAATGCAGTATAACAGAAATGGGTTGGCTTTTACAATAGGGATTTATTTGCTTGCAAGCTTACAGTTCTGAGGCTGTGAAAATTTCTAAACCTACGCATCATCAGGTGATGCTTTCTCCCCAAAGACTGGCTATGAGCAGCCCTAGACTCCTCTCTCATATGGCAAGAAACATGGCAGGGTCTGCTGGATTTTCCCTTCTCTGTTTTGTTGCTGCAGTTTCTTGCTTCTGGCTTTCTCTGTCACTCTTTGTATTCATCTCGTTTATAAAGGACTCCAGAAAGATGATTAAGATCCACTCTGGGCCATGCCTTAATTGAAGTACCTAATCAAAACGCCCTTAACTGAAGTAACCTAATCAGAAAGTCACAACCATAAAAGGCTCAACCCACAGGAATAGCTTTAAGAACATAAGTTTTGGGGATTCATCCAGCTTCAAACTGTCACAATGTTTTATAAGAGGACTTTGATAGTGCTTAACTAAATCCAAACTTAAAAAGTCATGCTAGTGGTCATGCTTTATCTCCCAATCCTGGCTGTGTCCCTTGGAGTAAGCAATGGATCTCTATCCTGCTTAGTTTTTCCTTCCTGAATCACCACTTTGCATTTCACTTATCTTCTCTAGGGTCCATTTTATTGGCCGCAAAACAAAGGGAGCAGACAGTCTTATTCTGTTCCAGTTAGGCCACACTGAGTGGGGTCAGATTTGTTGACCTCTAAGGATTTTTTCAGTTCTGACATTTTATGATTTGGTAAAAATATTCTAAACAGCATAACAACACTGTGGATCGAATTTACTGAATCATAAAAAACTAGAGCTGGAAGGGAACAAAGATGATATAGTCCCGAAGATCAGAGGATTCTGATGATAATTTGTACACTTTTTGTCATGACTGTGGGTTATGATTCTGATATTTCCTATGTATGAGAATGAATCTACATGGCAACTTGATTTTTACTAATGCATTTAAATGAAAAAAAATTTTTGTAATACGTATAATGTAAATAAATGTTCCCATTTTAACTATTTCTAAGTGTATAATTCAGTGGTATTACATTCACATGTTGTACTACAATCCCCATCATCCATTATTAAACCTCTTTCACAACTCAACACAGAAACTCTGTAGCCATTAAGCAATAACTCCCAAGTCGCCCACCCCCAGCCCCATACCACCAGTAGCATGATGTTTGTTTTACTGCTTACATATGAATTGCACAGAGAAATTTTAATTTTTAAAAAACTTACTTCATTATTTTTATTACATATATAATCATGAATAAGACAAATTAGCTCCGTTTTCAGATGAGAAGAGGGGAAACATTTTGGGAAGGGGGAAGTTAATTGCTGGCAAAATATACTTTTAATCTAAAAGAAAATGAAATTCAGGAATATTAAGGAGGTAATTATGTATGTGTGTATGTATTCAGATAAACTCCAACAAAAATCAAATTCTATGTAAGTGACACAGACAACACAAATAAAGAAGGAAAATTTAAATATTAACTATGTCGAGAAAAAAATGAACGTTATATAATAAATTGTATACAGCAAAAAAGAACTGACTGTTTATTAAGAGTTTTAAATATCTACAAAAATAAAGCAATACAGTGAACTTCAACAAACCCTAATCTTCCAATATTCAAACTGATTACAATAGTCTGCCCGTCTATTATCTGCAGAATTCCCTACACCATGTAAGGAAAAAATCAAAGAAAAGGTTCATTTCTCAAGAATCATTCTTAACAAGGCCATTTCAGTAATCCAGGATATGTAGAAGTCTTCTGTGATTTAAAAGAAATAAAACAACAACAACAATAATAAATCCCACAAAACCTAAATCAACAGTTTATAGAGAGACCAAAAGAAAGGGGTGATAACATTAATTGCAATGATTTTCCTTTACATGCAATACATGCATTTTTAAATCTCAGAGAAACAAGAAGATTTGTAGAACTGTTTTTGTTTTGCATGAGTGCAAATGAATATATATTTTCTTATACTATTAAATTATATATATTTTTTCATACAAAAGCACACAGTGTTAATTTATAAAATGACATCCAAGTGGATGATTGTTTTTGCATGTTCACCTGCTTAGATTTTTTAAAAAATGCACAAAAATTAATATCCTGCTCTAAACATACAGAAGAAAAAAGAGAAATAATAAAAACATAAAACTTGGCTTATTAAATGGTGAAACATTTTACCTGATCAGAAGGTGAAGTTGTTGTCAGCTGCAATACAGCTAAGTAAATTTGTCACTGTCACTCTGAAAATAAAGTCTTGTTCATCCACATTTAATGAGCAGTTCAGGATGGTTTAGTGTACTTGTATAGGTTTAAGTGACTACAATTGCTTTCAATATGTTTGAAGGGATGAGGGCACTTTGATTTAAATATTCAAAAATTTTCACATATGCTTGTTCTATTTTCTTAACTATTTTCTGTTTCTACTAAAGGTGCCCAAAAATCATAAACATAAAGTTATAACATCCCATTCTTCACTGCAATTTTTCAATCAAAAACTGAATCGCTTTAAGCTATAGTTTGTGATATGTATATTGTTTTATGTAAAAAGAAATCTAATCTGAAAAGACAGAATTATAAAAAGGTGATTTTATAAAAGTGTCCTAAGATAATTTTATGATTTGTAAAGAAAGTTGTTAAATCTTACCATGTTATGGACTTCACCAAAATGTACATAACTTTAAGAAACCACTATGGGTCTGCCAATGCATGTGTAAAATGCACACAAAATCTATGTAGCTTAATCAATAGAAGCTTAAACTGACAATCCTTAGCACACTAGATTGCTAAAACCATAGGCACTCTTTTCAAGTATAATATAATTAATCCTAAAAAGAGCTACATACAAGTTATGGTTCAAATAAAAAAATCTATTGGGGGAATTTTTGACTATAAGGATTTAAAACAATGTGCAATGTAAAAATACATATTAATGTGCTCTTAATAGAAATGTACAGACTCCTCACAGGTGAACTAGTAACTGTTTTAAATGTCTTTTTTGTTTCCTATACTAAATATATATCTCATTTGATAATGAGTCACAGCAAAATACTACTATAATTTCAAAGCATATCCTGTAAACTAATACATCTTAAGATGTAAAAATATTGCACAGTTCGGTTCTCCAAGGGTAAGCTCTAAGCCTCTCAAGTAGGATGGTCAAACTCTCAGCAGAAGACACAGTATTACAACAACTATACTTAAAGTATGGTGATTTTTAGGGTCATATTCTAGGAATACTATTCATTAGATAACATTACTGTAAACAAGTTGAGGAATGCCTGTCATGTTATTACAGTAAACAAACTGAGGGATGCCTATCACCACTTATCTAAAGCATGGGGACAAAAAGCCACAGAATAGTTTTCAGCCCCTGGATTAGGAATATAATTGTATGTATTTACTTTTGCAGATGACCAAAAACAAAAGCAATTCGGTTTCCAAGCAGTTGTGCAGGCATTGAAGAAATACAGTGGTCACTTCATACATTTTTAATCCTCAAAAGGCTTAATTTTTTTAAAAAAACATACATGTTTTTGAAAAGTTTAAATATATTGTTTAACAGTGGACCAATATGTGTTCAACTTCAAAAACCAACAGGAACCCCAAAAGAAATTAACATGGCATAAATCTATCTTTAAAAGTACTCTAAATAATATATAGTTCCAAAATTTCTAATATGGTATGCCAAGCATTCGGTTAAATATAAGTTCCATCACTATTTCCAATATGTATGATAATATGCATCAAGTAAACCCTAAAAACCAAGCTTGGCCTTAATTTTTAGGCTTTAAAATACCATCCTGAAGTCTTCATGAGCCATTCAGTACACACACAGATCTGGGAACTTCATCTCATAGACTGGGACAGACTGGTATTGGGCATGCCCAGAAGTAATGGCCAGTGTTCCTGACGGACTTGGAGGAGGGCTGTAAAAGAAGAACAAGACACTGTCAATGTTGTTCATTTCAGAAAGCGTTCTACTCTAGAGCCTGCAAACGACAAAGATTCAATTGAAGAGATCAGTGTGATGCAGCTGTTGGCCAGCTACCAGGCTGTGTAGAAAAGATCTGGAAAATGTTTAAAATAGACATTTCCCTTTGAATCTACATACATAAATTTTATATAATGGGACTACACTATATCCATTCTTGTAAGCTGCTTTAAGTATTTAAAAAAATCTTCCACACATACACATATCATACTCTTTTTGATGATAGCATGGTATTTATATGGAGATAGCATAATTGATTTAATCTTCCCCAATTTTTGAATCCAGGTGGTAAGTTCAGGTTCAATCTCATTTTTAATTATTATAAACAATGCTTACAAGTCTATTTTTATAATATATAATTTTATCCTGTCTCTTTGATTTATAGTCTTACAAACAATTTCTGGGTCCAAGTGTATTCACAATTTTGACCCTGGTACATAGTGCCAGAATATCTGTAATTTATACTGCGTGTACTTGTTTTCTTACTTATATACACCTATACAGCGTTTCTATGTATTTTTCTAAATAAAGAGTTAAAATTTTTTTTTATTTCGGTAAAAGAAGTGAAATGGGAACTCTACTCTCCCTTACTACACAATAATTATAAACAGTTGTCCAAACAAGATTTATTGAATATCTGCTCTTTTCCCTAAAAAATATTTACTTCCAATCCAAGACAAGTTATGACTTTCCTTGCTAATGACATCAAACATCTTTACATGTGCTTACTGGCCATTTGAACATCTTTCTTTTTGTGAAAATGTCTGTTCAAGTCTTTGCCCAATTTAAAAATTGGGTTTTTCTTTTTCTTTTTGAGTTGTAGAAGTGCTTTGTCAGATATATGTATTGTATATATTTTCTCATGGTCTTTGGTTGACCTTTTCATTTTTTTAATGGAGTCTTTTGAGACTAAGTTTTTAATTTTGATGAAGCCCAATGCAGCATTTTTTCTTTTAGGGTTATTGCTTTTTGTGTCCTAAGACATTTTTGCCTACTCCAAGAATAAGAAGATTCTTTCCTATGTTTTCTTTCCTAAGTTTTAGTTTTAGCTTTTACAATGATGTCCATTACTCAAAATGAATTAATATTTGTGTTTGATGAAAGGTAGAGGCTGATGTTAATATTTTTCCTCTTGATTATTCAGTTGTTCTAGGATATTTTTTTAAAAGACTTTCTTCTCCCCATTAAATTGTTTTGACACCTTTATCAAAAATAGCTTGAACATATAAGTTGGGGACTATTTGGCTCTCCATTCTACTGTCTCGATCTACTCGTCTAACCTTATGCCAAACCCAACTATTCTTTTTCTTTTTTTTAAAGATATTTATTTATTTTTTTGTTACATATCCCTCCCCTTTCTGCTTGCTCATTTTTTTGTGTGTGTTCTTTTATGTCTGCTTTGTCTCCCCCTGCTGCAGCGACTGCTGAGTCAGCTTCACTGCGCAGGTGGCTTGCCCTGCTTGTGGGTGACTCTGCTTCCATTCCCGGGCAGCTTTGCTCCATTCACAGGCGGCTCGCCCTGCCCGTGGCGGCTTTTTGCCCTGCCCATGGCGGCTCTGCCCCACCCACAGCAGCTTGCCTTCTCAGGCAGTCGGCCCACTTGGAGAGGTCCCCGGGAACCGAAACTGGGGCCTCCCATGTGGTGTACTGGCGCCCTAGCCACGGGGCTACAGTAAAGCTTGATTACTCTAGCTTTATATTAAGTCTTGAAATCATATAGTATAAATTCTCTAACTTTTTTCTTCTTTTTCAAAACCGTTCTGGCCACTCAATGTGTTTTCTATTTCTACATAAATTTTAGAATTTTCATCAGTCTCCACAAAAAAAGTCTACTGGGATTCTGTTAAGGACAGTTGGATTTGGGGAGAAATGGCATGAAGCAATCAATATTTAATCCTCCAATCCATAAGCATGGTATAATCTATTCTTTACTTAGGTCTTCTTTAATTTCTCTCAAGAACATTTTGTGTTTGTAATAGACGGACTGCCTACTATTAAATATATGGCTAAATATTTTTATTTTTTAATGCTATGATATAGTATGCTTCAATGTTTCATTCTCCTGATTTGTTGCTCACATTTACAAATACAATTAATTTTTGAATATTGACACTGAATCCTGTGACACTGCTAAATTCCTTATTAACTTTAGGTTTTTTTTCCCCCTCCCTTTGTTTTGGTAGATTCCTTAGGATTTTCCATATACACAAACACATCATCTGTGAAAAGACAGTTTTATTTCTTCCTTTCTAATCTTTGTATTTTTCTCACTTTTTATTGTCTTACTTGCAGTGGCTAAGACTGTCAATACAATGCTGAATAGAAACAGTATTATGGATATCCTTGTGTTGTTATTTATTTTAGGCAGAAAGGGTCAGGTGAGATTTTCACCATAATATACAATGTTAGCAATAGATTTTTTGGAAATTATCCTTTTCAGATTGAGAGAATTTCCTTCTACTTCTTTCTGTGAGTTTTTGAGTATGAGTATTGAATTTTATTAAATGTTTTTTCTGCAACTGCTGAGGTGATCATCTGTATTTTTTCTTTTACTCTGTTAATATGGTGAATTGTTCTTCTAATGTAAGCCCAATCTTGCCTTCTTCATAACCCTATTTACTTTAGGCCATAACAACAGTTTTATACACTGCTGGTTTCAATTTGCTAATATTTCAATAAGGATTTTTATGACTATATTTATGTGGGATATTGGTCTGTCAATTTTATTTTCCTTGTAATATCCCTGAATTATTTTGGTATCACAGTTAGACTGACTCATGAATTTTAATATATCCCTCCTCTATTTCCTGAAAAAGTTTGTCTAAGGCTGGTATTATACTTATTCTTACCTAAATGTTTGATAAAATTCAGCAATGAAGCCAAATGGAGTTTGAGTTTTCTTACAGGAAGCTTTTAAATTACAAATGTATTGAACAGTTATAGGGCTATTTGGCTATTTTCTCTTGTGCCAGTTTTGTAAGTTGTGTCTTTCAATGAATTTGCCTTCCCATTTCATCTAAACTTTCAAATTTACCAGGATAAAACTGTTCATAATATTCCTTTTATTGTAGAGATAGCCCCTCTTTCATTTCTGATAATGGTAATTTGCATTTTCTCTTTTTCTTGATTAAGAGATTTATCAATTTTAACAATCTTTTCAAAGAACCAACTTTTAGGTTTGCTATTTTTCTCTACTGTTTGTTTTATATTTCATTGGTTTCTGGTCTTTGCAATTTCTTTTCATCCATGTAATTTGGGTTATTTTGTTCTTCTTTCTCTAGTGTCTTAAGATTACTGGATCACAGCTTTTAAAAGACTTTTTTTTTCAAAGATAAACTTTAAAGCTATAAATTTTCTTCTAAGTACTGCTTTAGCGGCATCCCACAAATGTTCATATGATGTGTTTTCAGTTTAAAATGTTTACTAGGGGGCTGGCTGTAGCCCAGTGGATAGGGCGCCGGTACACCACATGGGAGGCCCCGGGTTCGGTTCCTGGGGGCCTCTCTGAGCGGGGCAGACTGCCTTGAGGGGACAAGCCGCCGTGGGCGGGGCAGAGCCACCGTGGGCAGGGCAAAAAGCCGCCACGGCCAGGGCAAAGCCACCATGGGCAAGGCAAGTCGCCCACGAGCAGAATGGAGCCACCCGCGAGCAGAGCAGAGTCACCTGCCAGCAGGGCAAGTCGCCCGCAAGTGGGCAAGGCCGCCGCTCACCGGTGAGCTGACTCGGCGCAACGGGGGAGGAGACAAAGCAGACACAGAAGAACGCAAAAATGAACACAGCAAGAAAAAGGGGGGGGGGGGGGGGGGGGATATGTAAAAAAAAAATAAGTAAAGAGGAAATTAAAAAAAATAAAATAA
>PVKH010035236.1:0-11754 GCA_004027955.1 Chaetophractus vellerosus | reverse complement strand
GCCTGCTTTGGATTTAAAAATAACCTGCTGAGATATGCTAGCAGTTCTTTATTCAGCATCTGCAGAAACTTCTCAGGTGAGAAGAAAGCCACTGTTGTTAGCACTATAGGTTTCTTTAAGGTCGCTGGCCTCTTCCCATTAGAAGTTCCACCCATCTCTGGTGGCCTTTCCCTCCAGATTGCAGCCCACAATCCATTTACCACCCACCCCATATAAGCAGCTCAAGGACCTCATTGGGCTCTGATAATAACTTGACAGTTTTCCTATTAAGCATTGAACATTTTCCTCTCCCGACCCCCTCCGTCTGCCGCTTTCTGGGTTTGTGACCACTTCAAACCTGTGAACCTCAAACCGTCCCACCGTTTTGTTGATTCTGGGCTTTTTATTCAAGAGCCTGTCTGGCAGGAGATGTCCCTTAGACACATGAGCGATAGCAGAACATAAATGCTAAAAATAATAATAAAAAAGGCTATAAATTATTTCCACTTACATATTTATATCTACCTGCCCCAGAGACTGAGCGTTATTAAGTGTGAGCATACGTATGTCTGTAATGACCTCACCGTGCCGTATGGTTATGAGCCGCTGTCGCCGGACCCTTTCCGACGGCACCGTGAACTTTAAATTGGCACTCCAATCTCCCAGTGGCCTGTCAGTCATGAGAATCGCATCTTTATGCCAGCAAGCCCCTTGGATGGAGTCTGACATTGCAATCTTCAGTAAATTACCCTGTCACTGACAATCTTGCAGTTATCTCGCAAACAATCAAGCAGGCAATCAAACTGTTCTGAATTGCCAGTTCGGGACCTGAGAGGCTGCAGACATCTCCATTCAACAGTGGCGGGAAAGCAGCGCGGCCCTCCGCAGGCACTGGACGGTGTCTTTATTTATATATTTACCTACTTATTTGTTTGTCTGGTGGGCTTTTTCTTGGGAAGAGTGGCGAGAGTGGTGGGAGAGCTTTGAGGAGTTCTCGAAAAGGGCTCGGTTCTGACTCAGCGGTTATGGGAAAGTGACAAAGGCCTTCCCAACACAGTCTGTGGCCGTGTCACACGCCTGTTTCACTCTGTCAAACGCTGCCAACGAGAATCATCAAGGTCCTGTCTGTCGGCAAGGAGGCCAAGTCACAGCTCTCGTTGCGTCATACGCGTATATGACACACGCTAATTATAATGGCAATTTAAGAGAAATACGGATGTGGAAAAGGTTTCTGGGAACAATATGCGAGGCGTTCATTACTTTTGATAAGAAAAATAAGAATCTTCCCTAAGAGCTCTGGTAGCATGAAGCAGAAATAAGATTAAATTCTAAATGGAATCCTTTGGACTAGAAATCCCAAGGGAAAAAGCCAAAAAGGCGTCAGAGGTAAGAGCCTGGCTCCCAGAATTTTGTGGATTTGGGTTTGAATCTAATCTCCCTTAGTTCCTAGCTGTGTGGGCTCAGGAAGATAATCAACCTTGCTGAGCTTCAGTTCCCTTGCCTTTAAAATTGAATTATAATAGGTTGTATGATGGGGTTATATAATGGGGATAAATGAGATTTTATATATATACACCAGTCTGTTATATAGCATGTATTTAATGAACTGTAGTTATTATTATAACCAGAAACCCCCTGAAGTTTTCAACCTTTTTAGTCTTTAGATCTTGAATATAGGGGAACGGATGTAGCTTAGTTGTTGAGCGCCTGATTCCCATGTACGAGGTCCTAGGTTTGATCCCTGGTACCTCTTTAAAAAAAACAACAACAACACAAAAAACCTGAATAGAGAAATAAATCAATCAATCCCCTTATGTTTAGAGTCTTTCACTGGTACAGGCTGGTTGAATCTTGGCAAGAATAGTGTCTGTATTTCCAAATAGCGATAAGTTAAAAATAACCGATAGTACTAGTGGTTGTTACAGATTAAGCAGGATTTATATATATTCCAGATTTAAATCCTCACATCCACTGTCAGAAACAGAATAAGAATGTATCCATTGGGTTACAGACTTTGAAGCCAAGATGTCTAGGTTTGCATCTCAGACCTGCCACTACTTAGCTCTTGGCCTTGGGCAATTCCCTTAACTGCTCTGTGCTGCAGCTTTCCTGGTCTGCAAAAGGGAGATGATAAAGTTAGCAAGTGCGGTTGGGAAGATGAAAGCAGGTAGTATATGTAAAGTACTTGGAACAGTGCTTGGTACAGTTAACACTCAGCAAAGTGCATGTTATCGCCATTAATATGTCCATCCTACAGAGGAGGAAGCTGAGGCTCAGAGACGCTGAATAAGTTATCCAGGCGGCTAAGAAGCAGCTATGGGTAAAAAGGCGGGAAAGGCAACCAGTGATGGCATTGCCCTTTGTCTTCTTCTTTAGAGTGAGGAGGGGCCATTTCCTTCCCAAAGGGAGTCTGAAGACAGGGCACTGGACACCCATCAACTAGAAAAGTATGAGTGGCAGTGAGATTGAATCCTTTCCAAGGGCTTGTCTACTCCTAAAGCTGGGAAAGAACTTTTTTTTTTAATTTGAGAAGTTGTGAGTTAACAAGACAATCATGCTTACCATACAGGATTCCCATACATCGCCCCACCACCAAGTCCTTACATTGTTGACACATTTGTTTTTAAGATGAAGGAACATCATCATAATCTTACTGCTATCTACATGGGAAAGAATTTGACCAGTTGACATGAGCACCTGAAAAGGAACGAACGTGAGAAACAAGATGCCTGGGAATTCATCCCCGGCAATGTAGGCTGCCGAGGGCCACACTATTTACCTTTGGGATTCAAACCCCCATCGGCTGTTGACCACGGGCACAAGGTGGCACTTACCTTCTGTGCTGCCTCTACGTTGGTGTTAGCCTTTTCCATCCTTGCCTAGTTTGCTCTGCTAGATTTTAAAAGGAGCTCCTAAATAGGCAAGCGTTTTAAACTCAAGGTCTTAATTTAACTTTTACTGGTCAAACTAAGCCCAGGAGATGCTTTGGGGTATATTGTGCTCCCTTCCCAAAGATATGTTTAAGTCCTAACTCCGGGTTCATGATTTGGGAATAGGGTCTTTGAAGATGTCAAAGTTAAAATGAGGCCAAACTGGATGAGGGTGGGCTCTAATCCAATATGGCTGGTGTCCTTATAGTAAGAGGAAATCCGGACGCAGGGACAGACAGACACAGGGAAGAACTTCCTGTGATGATGGAGGCAGAAACTGAAGTGCTGCAGCTGCCAGTCGAGAAGTACCAAGGTTGCTGGCAAGCACCAGAAGCTAGAGGTGGCAAGGAAGGGTCCCCCCCTGCAGGTTCGGAGGGAGCGTGGCCCTGCTGACACCTCGATTTTGGACTTCCAGCCTCCACAACTGTGAGACAATACATTTCTGCTGTTCTAAGCAACCCAGTTTGTGGAGACTAAGACGGGGGAAGAGGCCAAGGGTAAGTAGGGAGGTTGCAGAGAAGCCACCATAAACATCTGGATATTTCAAAGACGGTCGAAACATACATTTCTTTCCTGCAAAGGTGGGGGTGGGGGGAGGCTGGCTGAGTCCTTGCAACACTCTTTCGTGTTTAAACCTCTGCAACTATTAGTTTATTGGTGTTATCCAGGACTCAGATGTTCAGTATTCCTCCTGAAATCATACACAAATAAATGCAAATGGAAAGAATACAAAAGTCAAAATAATATAACGAAACAGTACACCATCACAAAGGTACGTATAGTTACAAGGACACTACTTTAACACACTGGCACTTGAAGACAACGATACTCTCAAAAACCACAAAAATCACCAGACTGTTTCCTAAGCTGCTAAGCAGGTAAAAATGACCCTAATGAGTAAGTTTGGGCTTTATAAAGAAACACCAAATTTGAATAAATTGGATCACTGGTACTGAGATGCAAAGTTCCAGTGTCTTCTTTCCTAGTGTCCATTTCATTCATAAAGGGGCAGGCCACAATATAGGAAAATATATCCTGCTTTAAATGTGGCACCATCACTTCAGAAGCTGGCTCAATTAATTAAAAAATATTTAATTATAATGGAGACTCTCAAGTTCCTAAGCAGTCCATATTTAAATAAAGTGGAAAAGACATTTACAGCCAGCACTTTCATAGAGCTCTCAGTGGGACTAATGTCAACAGGATTTAAAATGGCAGTCTTGTATTTTAAAGTCACACTTTTGGGGATACGTTCTTAGGTCTTTAATGTGGGAACTGCAAACGTAACTGCCATTACATGGTAATGGGAGTTAAAGACCGTAGAGTCGGCATGTAAAGATTAGAATATATCTTTCTATTAGTCCTTCCAGGACAGACTGACAGAATGTTTGACTCTAATAATCCCATCCTGAGAAGCGATTGGTTACTCTTCACTTTGTAAGTGTGGTAACTGGGCTAGCAAAGTGTGATATGAATTGATCTAGGTTTTTGAGTTTCAGTTATGGATGAAAACTGGCAATTCAATTTTATTACCCCCATCACGAGTGTGCAGATGAGAGCTTTTTTATCAGCAAACTATAGAAGAGATGAACACTGTCATCATGTGATCCAAAATGGGTAAAAACAAAAGACTAGCTTTCCCTCAAGAAGAATAATTTCAGACCTATGTAAAGGACAATGATACCAATAAAAAAATTATATTTACTTAGAAGCATTCAGAATGTCAACAAAACAGCTACTTTGTTTCCTCCACATTTACAGAGTGTATTAACAGAATGACAATTACTTCAGATAAGCTGCTTCAGAGACAACTGAAGAAGAAAAAACTACCATCCCCATATATAACTAACTTGTGCTGTGCACCAAAAAGAACCTGCTTTAAACTTTTTTTTTTTTTTTAAAGATTTATTTATTTTATTACATATCTCCCCTCCCCCCTGCTGCGGCGACGCGCCGAGAGTGGTCACTGCGCAGGCGCGGCTTTCCCCGCTTGTGGGCGGTCTCTGCGTCCGTTCACGGCCGGCGCTTGCTTCAGTTCGCGGGTGGCTGGCTGCGCTCCATCCGCGGGCGACCTGCCCTGCCCGTGGCGGCTCTTGCCCTGTCCGTGGCAGCTTCTTGCCTTGCCCACGGTGGCTCCGGCCCGCCCATGGCGGCTTGCCATTCTCAAGGTGGTCTGCCCGCTAGGAGAGGTCCCCGGGAATCGAACCCGGGGCCTCCCATGTGGTATGCCGGTGCCCTATCCACTGGGCTATTGAGCCGGCCCCCTGCTTTAAACTTCTATGCCAATTTACAGCCCCCAGACTGTATCAGGCAAAGTTAGTGTGGGCTATTGAAAAGACCAGCGGGACAGGCCTAGCTAAAGACACATTAGGTAGTGTGTTAACTATACAAAAAAGACACTGCACGGTTTAAAAACAAATCTTACACAGCCTTACATTTCAATTTTTTTTCTTTAGAAGGAGTGAGTTGTGTATAGGGGGGTTTAATGCTTTATAGGCCAGAAAAAAAAAACTGCACTAGAACCAACTTCTTCTTCATCATCATCTTCTTCTCCATCTCCATCTTCATCTACCTCGTCCTCTTCTCCGTCTTCTTCCTCTTCCTCCTTTTTCTTGCCGTTCTCAGCCTTGATGATTCCCTTTTTTGCCACATCAGGCTTTCCTTTAGCCCGGTATGCAGCGATATCCTTTTTGCATTTCTCCTTCAGCTTAGCAGCCTTCTTTTCCTAAGGCTGCTTGCCATCTGCAGCGGTGTTATTCCACATCTCTCCCAGCTTCTCCGCAGCATCGCCAGTGGAGAGCCCAGGATGCCTTTGATACTCAGAACAAAACAAGAAAAAGACCGCAGGAGGCCTCTTGGGTGCATTGGGATCCTTGAACTTCTTTTTTACTTCCCCTTGAGGAGGGATATAGGTTTTCATTTCTCTTTCATAGCAGGGCTTGCCTGTCTCAGCCATGTCTACAAATTTTCCTTTCTCTTTAGCACACAGGGTCTTCCACCTCTCTGTGCACTTAGAAAACTTAAAAGTTGACTGAAGCATCTGGGTGCTTCTTCTTGTGCTCCTCCCGACAAGTTTGCACAAAGAATGGGTACTGATGACATTTTGCCTCTCTGCTTCTTAGGCTCTCCTTTGCCCACGGCTAGTTATTTTTCATCCCCGAGGCAGAGTCGCCCAGCGCCCGCCTGGCTCGCACTTGCCCTGACACTACTCTATGGAGCTCAGTGAACTGCAAAGGTTGTCCCCTGCATCACTCTTAAGAGGAAATGACTCCAGGAATGAGAGCATGTTTATTTCGTTTTATTTTCCTCTTTGATATTTGTAAACTGGGCAGCTGAGAGAGAACCCGGATGGATGGAAGCATTTTGTTGCGTTTTTTGGTACCTTTTGTTCCCTGGAGCTTTGGATGCAAGTGACTCCCTCTGAAACCTGCATGAAGTCTCCGGCTTTCCTGGGTATTAAAATGCTTCAGAGAAACACCTACATTTACTTTTCTCAGTTTCATTTTGTGACAGCACAGCACAGATTGGCGGCAACAATTGGTCTCAGGTGCCATGGAGAGCCCTGTTAGCGCCTGTACTCAGCACCTGGTGGGGAACTGGTCGGCAGCTTAGATTTTTTTTTCTTTTAAATTTTATTTATTTTTCAATTACTTTATTTATCTCCCCCCTTTCCCCCACATGGTTCGCTCATCTGTCTGCTCACTGTTTGCTCGCCTTCTCCAGGAGGCACTGGGAACGGAACCCGGACCCCCCACATGAGAGGTGGATGCCCAACGGGCTGAGCCACATCCGATCCCCGCAGGCTGCAGTGTCTGCTGCTTCTTGCACGGGGGGCAGAGTCTAGCTCTGTTGTGGCATCTAACTCTGTGGGAGGTGGCATCTGCTCACCTTCTTTTTAGGAGGCACTGGGACCCGAACTCGGGATCTCCCATGTGGTAGGCAGGTGCCCAAGTGGTTGAGCCACATCCACTTCCCCACACTCAAATTTAAAAAATGAGCCCCGCTTTTGCCAGTAGCACTGCCAACCAGCAAATATACCTTTCTACTCATTGGGCCAAGAGGTCGTATAGTTGATTGGCTGAAAACGTGAGCTCTGAAGAATACATATTGTTCCATTTATAGGATGTTCAAGAATAGGCAAAGGTAGTCAAGTATGATAGAAAGTCAGAAATTGTAGTTACCTCTATGGGGAGGCATTGACTGGAGAAAGGCACAAGGGAGCTTTTTAGGGTGCTGGAAACGTTCTAGGTCTTCATCTGGGTAGTGGCTATACAGGTATACGTATTTGTATAGAAGATTTCATCAAGCTGTGCATTTACGATTGTGCACTATATGCACTTGCTAATTGATGGACTTTAGGCAAAGCATCAACTGCTCTCTGCCTTAGTTTCTTCATCTACAAAGTGGGGAGGACACCTCACAGGAGTGTTGGGAGGACTCGCTAAGATACTCCACATTAAGCATGTACGACAGTTGCCAGCACCCAGTCACTTTCTAAGTGCTTCTGAATCGTTTCTACTTCTTTTCTTCTTTTTGAGTCTTCTTGGCACCGTGTAGGTTTGCTTAGCTGCACAGAGCTGGGTACTTGCCAAGTTCTCATTTTCTCTAAGAAAAATACATGGAATCCAGGTGGTAAGTCCAATAAATCCTAGGGCCATTTTTGAGATCAGTTAGTGATAGGGAAATGTAAAATTAATGAAGCAGTGGGGAGAAGGGAAGCAACAAGTTGGGGAGAGAAGAAGAGTGGTGCTGTTTGCTCTTTGTGATAGAAATGAAGAGGAGGAGAGGGCCTGGAGGACATCTGAACTGGCTGGCAAAGGCCAAAAGGCTCATGCTGAATTTTAGTCAGAGACATAAAGGAGTTCTTGTATGAAAAGAAAGATGACAACTCTGGGATTGGTTTTGCTTTGGGAGTTATTTTGTTTGAAGGTGGGCTCTTGCAGGGCCGTGCCTAAGGGGTGTAGGCCCCTGGGCAAATAGTTGTGGTTGCCCCCCTCCTGTCTATATAAACAATTTAGGTCAACCAACATCAGCATATCAGCATCATTCTGGTAGCCCAATCTAGCATGATCTTACAAAAGAAATATGTCTCTGGCTAGCAGGATCAATCAGCCCACTAGATTGTTCTTCTGGAACTGGGGCTAAGCATTGGGCAGTGGGATAACCCCAAAGATGCAAAGTCCAGAACAACTGGGGGCATCTGGTTGACACTCCACATGCATATGGTTGGGATGGGGAATGGTAGTAGGTGGGAGAGTACCCCAAAGAGGAGACACAGGGACAGGGCTCTCATGGGTCCTAGTCTGGCTGGGGTGCTCCTCCCAGACAGCATTGCTACTCCTGGCCAGTCCCTGCCACTGGAGGAACACCTAGAAAATTTCAAGGAAGGCATTCCAAAGCTCAGGGCATCTGAGACACAAGGCTTTAGACAGGGGCTCCACTTGCCCAGATCTAGTCTAAAGGTGACACTGAGATCTTAGCCCAGTAGAAAAATAGCAAAGGAGGGTGGGCTTCAGAGTTAAAATGGTCTGGTTTCAAAACCTAGTCTACCACCTTGTAGCTGCATAACCTTGGGCAGGTGACTGAGCTCCTGTGGCTCAGTTTTTCAATCTGTAGAATGGACTTCACCAAAGTTTACAGAGATGGTCTAAGACAATGTGTAGGAGATGAGAGGGTGCATATTAATATAGCACTTCTTACAGAGGAAGAACCCAAAAAATGGACGCTATTCTCAATATTTCCTGCTCTCCATCAGGGAAGGGCTCTGTTCCATTTGCATTTTACCCAATACCTGCTGACAAGTTGGAAGTGAGGGATAATTGAAAGTATTCTGGCTTGATGTAACTAAGAAGTGAAAGGAACGGGCAATGCTGACTTGATTTAACCTGGCAATATGAGATTAGTTCTTCATTGCCTCTGTTAGGTCTCCCGCATTGCCAACCTTTTAAAGCAATAGATTGGCTGACAGGGTGCTCATTTGGAAGGTTTCACCTGCCATTAATACCTTGGCTGCCTGATGGACCGTTGTTCTCCAGCCCCCCCCCCCCAACGGAGCTACCACCACTCTTAAATATTGCAAGAAGTAAAACTGTATTTGTGCTCCTTCTGGAAGGCCTGTTGGAAGTTGTCTTTTTGCTTCTTGCCAATACTTTCTGTCAGTCTCTGAGTTCCAAGGCCAGAGATCCTTGCCCCAAAGCACCTTCCAGCTTTTCTTATGACTTAGCAATGGAAGATCAATCATGTCCAACCAGAGACCTGGCAGCACGGAGGCCCCGCTGAAAGCTGCTTGGCTGGCTTTTCTGCTCTTCTTGATGGATGTGGGAAAGAAAGCAAAGGCTGCTTAGGAAAAGCAAAGCACTGTGACTGAAGACAAGGATATGAGCCAGGTAAAACCTCTCTTTAGTATGACTTTGGCTTTACCTTGAAGCCACTGGGGGATATTTTATTTGACAATGAAGTTGCAGTTTTTGCTTGAGTTTTTTTTTTTTTTTTTAACAGTTGTTTACCAAAAGCCAAACCAAACCAAACCAAGACCAAAACCAAACTAAAAATTGTCAACAAAAACCTTTTAAACCAATGCGTCTCAATTCTAATCTTCATCAGAATCACCCAGGGATGAAGTTAAGATGAAGATTCTGATTTTATGTTTCGGGTGGAGCGCTAGATTCTGCATTTCTAATAAGCTCCCAGATGATGCCAATGACGCTGTTCTGATCATCATGCTATCTTTCAAGAGCATGGTTCTAAACTAGTATTGCCCAAAGCCTGCACCCTGGAATCACCAAATGGTGTTAGAATGCATATTCCTGCTATCACCCCAGGTCTACTCAATTCTTAAGAGTGGAGACTGAGAAGCTACATTTTAAGAAGACTCCCAACTGCCACGGACAGGGCAAAAGCGGCCACGGGCAGGGCAGGTCGCCTGCGAATGGAGCGCAGCCAGCCACCCGCGAACTGAAAGCCGGCCATGAATGGAAGCAGAAGCCGCCCACAAGCGGGGAAAGCCGCGCCTGCGCAGTGGCCAGTCTTGGCGCGTCGCCGCAGCGGGGGGGGGGGGGGGGGGGGGGGGGGGGGGGGGAGATATGTAATAAAAAATAAATAAATCTTTAAAAAAAAAAAAAAGAAGAAGACTCCCATATGATTCTTTTTTGCCCACTAAAGCTTGAAATCTCCCTGCTCTGAATCACTGAAAACACCCTTCAGATATCCACAGCGGTACATTTGAACCTGAGGGACTAAAGCAGCTTTTCCAAATTGAATCTCCTGTGGGAAGTTAATAGGGGTTACCCGAAACATAAAAGTGGAGGTGGGCGGGGAGGATTTGTGGTCAAATACAATTTGGGAGTGTATGGGAAAACAAAGTTAAAGTAGTTTCTTTACAGCAGGACTTCTCAGAGCCTTTAAAAAGTGAATATACATTATGAATGTTTAATATTGCAATGCAGTTGCAGCATCTCCTGACCATGGACCCCTTTTGGCTCAGAGCATCTCACTGTAGTAGTATCCAGTGCAATATATGTTAGGAAGCACATCACGAGAACATGGGGCTCCAGGTTTGGAGGCTCTATCCTTGGAAGGACCAGCCAAATTTCCATCTGCTCAATAGTGACACCTGGAAGTCCTGTCCTTGATTGATCTTCTCATTAGATGCAGGCCTTTGGGCGTTCGGGCCAAATCCAAATCACCTAGCGGGGGAGGCGGTGCTGCCCCAACCCAATGCATTTCGTTGTGGAGGCCCTGTGTTAAGTGATTCTTGGGGTCAACATGGAGATGAAGTGTTAATGGCAGCCATGTCCAAGAGCTTACTAGGCACCTAGGCTGGGCTAAGTGCTTTACATGCATTCCCTAAATAAATCTTCACCCAAATCAAAGGCATTATTAACTGCTTTATTTTACAGATGAAGAATGGGAGGTTTAGAAAGATTAAATGGCTTGCCTAAGATCCTACAGCTTCTAAGTGGTGGTGCTGGGTTTTGAACCCAGTTTGCCTCACTCTGAAGCCAAATCCTACACGGTGCTGCCTTGTAAGGCTATGTCACTGTTCAGCACTCAGCGATTCCAACCCACAGAGGCCTGCGATGCCCTCCATAGCACCTCGCTGAGCGCCCAAGCTCTCTTATCTTGGAATGAGTAACGATTTAAATAGATATTGGAGCATGATTTATTTTTTTGGAAACTTGGGGTGCAGAATGTTTGGGCAGACCCTCTGCCACAGGAAATAACGTCACCCAGCTCACACTTCCCACTGGGGTGGGTCACAGCAGGGCTATCCTCAGCCAGCTGCTTAAGGTCCTCTGTGCTCTCACAGCCTCACCTTGCATCCATTACCCAGCCATGAGCCAGTGATGCCTGCAAGAACCCTCAGAGGGGCCGGCTGTGGCTCAATTGGTGGAGTGCCGGTTTGCCACGTGGGAGGCCCCGGGTTCGGTTCCTGGGGCCTCCTTGGGCGGGCAGACCGGCTTGAGAAGGCAGGCCGCCATGGCAGGGCAAAGCCGCCGTGGGCAGGACAAGCCGCCCAAGAGCGGGCAAGGCCGCCGCGCGATGGGCTGACTCGGCGGGTCACTGCAGCAGGAGGGGGGAGACAAGCAGACACAGAAGAACGCAAAAGTCAACACGGAGAGAACAAGCAGAAAGTGGGGGGGGGGTATATATAATAATAATAATAAAAAAACCCCTTAGAGATGGCTTCTATCATCTCCATTTCGCAGATGAAGAAACTGAGGCTTAGAGAGGTTAAGGGCCTTGCCCAAAGTCATAGAGCTAGTAAGTGCCAGAGGGGTTGTCCACCTCCAAAGCCCATGCTCTTGACTTTGACCCTCAGTTCTTCCTAGGAGGCTGTGAGTAA
>PVKH010035235.1:0-11755 GCA_004027955.1 Chaetophractus vellerosus | reverse complement strand
AGATACAATTGCCTACTATTGGGTTAGCTTACTAGCCTTCTTGGGGACTATCTTATCCAAGATGCAAGTGCAGCCATAAACTTTGAAGAGAAGTGGGGATGATGTTGCCAATGTCAGGTGCTCGTGTCTTGGTGGCTAAACCCGGGTCTCCTATCAGATTTTTTATAGGAATAAAAGCTCTAAGCAGAAGTGGTAAAATAATGATATGACATTTCATGCCAGTGAACTTAAGGAGGGAAAAGCAAGGGAAAAGTGGGCGTTTTTGGGTCTCTGAAAATCCACGCTGCACTAGACTAAAGTCTTCCTAAAGATGAACCAAATTCTGAATGAGACAGTAAATGCCCAGGTTTATGTCTAAGTTGGCTTAACTGAAAAAAAGAACTTTTGTGTTTCAGGAAGAAAATATTCCAGTGTGGCACAGGCAGTAGCAACATGAGGAACTAGGCTGGACATTGTCTCTGCATCTGTATGAAAAAAATATCAATTGCTCCATTGTGTGCAGAGAACTTCTATTAATTAAGCAATCACCTGATACTTTTTGAGTACTTACTGTATCCAAGGTTTTGTGCAAGGAGCTGGGGTAGAGATAAGGGGTCTTACAAATGTGTCATGGGCTTTAACTAAATTATTTACAAAGCTACATAATGCAAGATTTGCAGCAGGATGTGGAATTGATATAAATATTATAATGTTCATTTCTATGTTCTCATTTTCTCAACAAATATTTATATGGTAGCACACATTCAATTCCAGACACCATGCTAGATACTGGGAGATATAATTGATAAAAAGACATAACTCTAACTTCAAGGGCCAACTGCCTGGTCAGGGACACTGACACAGAAGGATGCTTTCAATATGGTGTGATTAGGGCTATGGAAAGATCAGTCATCCGGGGGAGTTTTACCATGGCAGCACTCAGAAGGGGTAAAAAGCTTCTATCTTGAGGTGGTAAGAAAAGCATCCTGGAGAAGGTGATGCCCAAGTTGAGACATGGAGCATGAGGAGTGAGCGAGGTAAAATGAGGGAGGTAGGGCAAGAAGAAAAGAGGGAACAGCATGCTCAAGGCTTGGAGACAAGAGAGAGGCTGGCCAAGTGTGGGACAGATGATAGCTCAGTACGGCAAAAACTTAGAATTTAAGACATGGAGAGGTAAAGAAAGGCTAGTTCTTGAAGATACTTGAATACATGCCAGGGAATCTAGACATTATCATGAGGACAGTGGGGTGCCATTGATAGATTTTAATCATGGCAGCCATTTCAATGATTGTAGAGAGGGACAAGTGATTTTGCTTTGTTGCCCTACCAGAAAATATAGTAAGTCAACAGAAATGCCTGAAGCTAATAATCTAATTATCTTGCAGATTTTGACCCATCTCTGGTGGTGAATGCGGCATAAAGTGTCCAAATGTGTTCTTTCTTCTCTACATGGGTTTGTCTGTGGTGAGAGTCCTTAAGAAATCAATAAAAGATTTTTTAAAAAAAGAAGTCAGTAAAAGTCATAAAAGACCTGAGTTAGAGTAGATATTTTGCAGCTGTTTCTGGCCGAAACCAGAAAGTGGAAATTAAGCAGCTGACACATCTCTCCTTATAACTTTTATTGAGCAGACAACCTCCTTTCACCCCTACCACCCCCGTCTAACTCTATGTACATTTTTTTTATGTGAAAAGGAAAAGAAAAACTATTTAAAAGTTAATAAAATATACAATTTGACCTGGTAAATCTGAACCAGTTTGCAAACTCACTTTATATTTGGATAAAAAAAATAAACCTTCATTTTAACAAACTCTTGGCAAATTCCCTGCCTCACATGCTAGCAAATTCTTTACTAGTTACATTTCCGGCTTTCCAGACATGGGGATGAATTGAGCCTGGAAGAATTGGACATGATTGTAATTACATTAAGTGTTTTTTGTTTTGTTTTGTTTTATTTTGCAGGAGAAAAAGTATTGTAGTGTACACATATCCTTAAGGTGACGTTTGTTCTGATCTGCCGAGTTTAGGGCTGTGCTTGGATCTGCTCACAGAGGACACTCGGCCAAAGACACTCTCTATCTTTTTGATCATTACAGATTTTGTCACTAATGTAAGTGATAATGCTGCTGGCTGGAAAAATTGAAGGGTGGATGCAGGCTGTGGAAAGAAGACTAGAAGAACAAGAGTTAATCCAAGTTTGTAGACTCCAACTTGAATGTTGCCTTAGATCTTAAGAAACCAGGCCCTGGTGAACAAATGAGAGAAAATGCATTCTGGAAAGAACTGTAATTAGGGAACAGTCAGATTTCTTTCTTATCAATCCCAGCATCCTTCCAAACTTGCCCACCACTGATGTCTTCCAGAACCCTTTCCTGGGGAATCTTCTGTCACAATCATTTCCTTGGGATTATTATAATTTGCATGATGCAGCAATGCCTTTTGGCTTGCTTTATTCTCTACTTAGGGTTTTCCTCCTTTCTCTATAATCAGAAGGCATAGCTCCACATCTTTTGCCTTTGTCTTGGCAGGTGCTCCATGCAATACATGCAATATGTGCTTAACACATTGTTAAGGACATTATGAAAGAACTTAATGCTCAGAAAGAGAAAATGTGTCACACCAGCAGTCAGCTGCCTTGCGAACAAATTCTCCCTGAGTAATCACATTTATTACTCTCATAAAATATTACAATATCCTTATTACTTTTGGTAGTAAAAGAAAGCCTCTAATGTATACCTTTCCTACCACACCTCGCACACTTTAACTATTAAGGGAGTTCTTAATAGAGAGATGGAAAGACATGGAAAAGGCCAGATTCTTGCAGTGGGAGCCAAATGACTTGGAGTGTGGAAGCTTGATTCTGAACTTAAAGTGGTCTGGGAAAACATAAACCTTTATATCTTAAGTGTGACCCTCTGGCCTCTCCAGTGTTTTGAAATGGAGTCCTCCTTTCAAAGTCTTCTCCTAGTCCTTCTTTGAGGAAAAGTATTCTGAAGCTTACTTTCAAAGCCCTTAAGTGTAAAAATAAACAAGCATTCAGTCAATGGGGTCCCTGATGCCTCGCTATACCACAGCACATTTTCAAGTCATAAATCATGGCTCTGACAGGTCTATGATGATGCATTGTGTTAATACATCATGATGACAATACTGATGATGTATTAGTGCAATATATCCTGAAAACCTATCACTTTAGAATTCTTTGTTTATAGATAGGAAGGTAAAGATTTGAGGGTGGCAAAATTGAGAAAGAGAGAGCCCATGGGAGGGTTCAGGATGGCAAACATCTTTTTCTGACAATCCAAGAGCCAAAAAGGGAAATTGAAAGCTTCTACCTCGGCAGGCACTAATGCCTTCCCTCTCCCAGTAGCTGTCTCATGGATGCAACTCCTAAAGATATATTATCTACCAAACCTCTGCTAGCTATTGGCAGAGCCAGACTGGAGGCACATCTTCTGAGGCCTAGCTGGGCACTCTTTCCAACATGTCAGAGTTTTGGGATGAATGAAATATATTCTATGTACATGAAACGAGTTCTGCTCTAGGTGTACCCATTGACTAAAACATTTCTCCTGTGTGTGCACATACATTTTGTGTTAACATTTGCAATGCTTTTCCTTTTTTCTCTAGGATTCAGGTAAGTGATGGATAGAGTCAGATGAGCAGCCAAAGGGTAGTAAAGCAATCATTTCATTTATTGGGCATTCATTTCTACAGCAGACTGAGCCCTGTGTTTACTACCCCTGGCCATCACACCTCATCAGTGCCAGTTCTGTGATAGCCTCCCAAAAGTAGGACTATTTCCTGGTTTAGTGGAGCATTTTAGTAACTTGACAATGATGAGAGCAGTTAGTCCTCCCTTTGTGAGGGAGAACTCCTAATACATCATATCTATGGAATCTTCAATTAACTCACCTCAATTTAAGTTTAAGGTGTTCCTCAGAAAAGAAAGAAAAGGAAAGGAAAGAAAATGTGAAGTAGAGAGAGAAAATTCATTTAGAAGTGCAATGAAATTACTGAGGGAGAGTAGAAAACTCATTGGAATCGCTGTATCTTTGGTTAGGAGATAGTTTGGAACCTGTTTTTGTATCACTGGGAAGTAAATTAAGAATTAAATTAGATGTTAAAATGGCCAGTATAATTGATTTAAATAAATCCTTTTTTTAAAAGACAAACAACTTTTTCCTAATTAAGGTAAATGTCAATATAGCATGAGTGAAAGTTCAATGTATGTGAAAGTCAGGCAAGAAAGAAGGCCATTATCTGTTGGCATTTTCTGACACTAGACTATTATATTTTGTGTGTGTGTGTATTTTACTTCACATATGGTCTATTTCTTATGAAATTGCATATAAGAAAAATGCAATATAATATATAGTTTCCCCTTATAGACTTGCTATTCATATGCAAGTAGAGACTGCCTATATCCTCCATGCTATATCTGTATTTCCAATGTGTGGACACTTGATATATGCCTGTTCCTGGCACTGATGCCTATGTTAGCTGCTATAATACATTTCTGATGTCTTGACTTCTCATCCTCCCCAGCTTCAAACCTGAGATTCTCCAAGTGTGCTTTTGAGAACATTTGTTCAATAAAAAATAATGTTAGATGCCTTTATGGAGATAACTAGTTATCAACACCAGACTGTGTACTTAACTACTCTCCCAGATATTTTGTATCCATTTGCCACCAGTAAATGTGGCCTCCCGGGGCAGGAGGAACTTTATTACCTCCTGATGAGCACTAGAGGACTATTAGGTAAATGACTTGATTCACTAAATGCCTGCCTTGTGGCCTGATAGAGTATGTGTCTGGAGAGGGGTGTTAACTACCAGATCTCACCAACCATTGTCAGACCTGCCTGAGAAGGTAAGACTGACCATCAACTTTGATGACTAATGCTGTCTAAACAATTTTAAAGTTGATGTAGAGAATGAAGACAAGAACACAAGGGTCTTGTGGCAAGGCTCCAGACCTTTGAAGATCCTCAGCTTTCTGACCAGTAGGCTTGTGGTAATGTTTGTTTCTCTTGGCCTTGAAGCCAATCTGTCCCATACCCAAACAGAGCATCTGGAGAAAGTACAATTTCCAAGAACTGTTCCCAGAGGCCATATCTATCCCTCCATTACCAAAAATAAAAATATCCCAGCTACTCCCAAGTACCCAGCTAATGAAAAGCTGTCTTTTTTGGCCCAGCTGGATTATACCAATGATCTATAGGTCAACTTTCCCCTGCCCTCTTACATCTCCCATCAAATCAAGAACATAGAATACTTACACATATGTCTAAAAAGTTCTTCTTGCTGTCATTTCCCAGGATTCATAAATCATTTTTGCTCTTATAAATCTACAAGGCATTAATGCATGAGACTCAGGGGAAGATAACATAAGCAGACATATAGAAAATCTCCCTTTTTCTGCCCCAGGGCCACCAACCATTTAGGGCCTCAGTTTCCTTATCTATAAAAATTCTCAAGGCAGTCTGCCTGCTAGGAGAGGTCCCCGGGAATCGAACCCGGGGCCTCCCATGTGGTATGCCGGCGCCCTATCCACTGGGCTATCGAGCCGGCCCGAAGTACCTTATTTTTAAAGGCTACATTTACATAACATTTCGTAGGAAAGTGAAAAACTGTATACCATTTCATTTACTCTTCCAGAAAGCAACTTCGAGGCTTACAGATTTTCCAGAAGCTGGCAATGTTAAACCTGCACTTTATAGTGAGACACCAAATCTTCTTTTGTTCTCCCATCAAAGCATCAGCAAAAGCAGCCAAGTAATAGTATATCAATAATACATGGTTCTCTGACAAATGTGGAGAATCATGTGTCTCCAGGCTTTACTCTTTATCCATTATAAGCTTTCTACTCTATGGTAAGTACCATATAGTGTTTGCTCACCATCTTACTAAGTCTCTATCAGAAACACATTCTAAGGCACTCACACTAATCAGGCTCTCTCAAGACAAATTTCCCCAAACCATACTAACTAAAGATTTAGTTCACCAATTTAGAATCACTGTAGGACTGTTTGTGTCTATTAATTGACCACAGCTTTTCCTTGCTTTATCAGGGCTCCATGTTGTGAATCTTCACCATATAGACACAGACAAAGTCCCAATATTCTAGTGACATCTTCTGCTTGGGAGAAGTACATCTACAAATATATATTTGATCACTAATACATACCCACATTTCTGTTTTATATCCTAAGAAATGGACTCAACTGAGAAGTTCCTTTTCTTGGCATTGCTTAGATCATCTTTTGGTATATTGTTTTAATGGAGAGGGGAAAAAATGTTTCTTCAAGTCCAGGCCACCTCCTCAGGATGATGGGTTCTTGACATGGAACGTTTGTTTTGCTGAGAGGTTTAATGAGTCTGTCTCAGAAACTTTGGAAGTGGAAACTGCAAGAAAACTAAGAAGAATGTGGGGTTTCTGGGGGCAATCTTGAGGATCTTGGGAGAAAGAGAAATGAGAGGAGAGAAGTTGGAGAGTAACCGGTTAGGGGTTAAAGGGCCAGTAAAATGTCCTGGTGGTAGAGTGTTCTGAGAACCTGGAAGATCAGGGGCTGCCTCCATCCTCCTCCCTCTGCACCCCATCTTCCATCTTAAATGAAGCCTATGTGCACACAAATATCTTGGGATAACATGATGATTGTGGAGATGGGGGAAGCAGCTGAGTTTCTCATTTAGGCCCTCTTGGACATGGCAGGCCCAGAATGGTAAAATAATCCATAATCAGAATGTATTCAGGAAAAGTAAGAATTTAGTTCCATGAGAATACAACCTCTGAGCATTTGTAGAAATCTTGGGGAATTCTTTAAACTCCCACAAGGTGTGGAATGTAAAGTGTGAGATGATCTTATCTAGATATCAAAGGGCAGGGAGATCTCAGCTGACATATGGGTTCCATTATGGGGGAGGATTTTTCTTACACTGGCATCAGGAATTAAGCTAATCTCCTTATATCAGACTTTAACCATCTTTGGTGATATTTTGTGGGGTAAAATAAGCCCTGGGACATATTCAAATGTGGGTGATAAGTGATTTTCTAACTCAGTTTGGCTCAACATATTCTGACCTCCAAGTTTTGACTTCTAATGCAAATCTGCTCCTCCCTTGCCACCTCTTCTCAGTACTCACACACAGAACAAACCCTTAATCACCACTTTCTCTCCCACACTGATTCAAATTCAGGTGAAGCAGTTAACTCCTTCTATGTGAGTTGAAAATGTGATTTCCCTTCACTGTGTGACTCCCAGTTTTGAATCATTTTTCCATCGCCATTTCCCCATAGCAGACTCTCTCGTCTCCCTTAGCTCTTGGCTATCCTCATGGCCAGCCCCTCCTCTCTAAAGGGGTTTCACTTCCTCTTACATCTTCAATGAACCATAGTGACCTTTGAGGCTGATGCGGGTGCTTTGGGAGACCAGTTCATCAAGTGCTTCAGACAGCAAGGGCTGGGGTAAGCCATCAGCATCTCCAAACTGTGGTCTAGAACTGCCCTGGACCAGATTAGTAATGGTGACCCAGAGGTGAAAGGCTCTATATTCCATTACCAGTCTCCTGAGTAATCTACCTAATTCAGTATCCTTTCATTTAATTGAAACATTATTTTCTCTCTGTTAGCCAGGGCACTCAAGCTGGTGTAGCAACGTTAATCTTTCAGGTGATTTTCATCTTTGCAGAATTACCTTTCTAGCAATTAGACCCACTGGTATAAATTTGCCTTGCTCCTTCCTGGGGTTCAATGTTAAAATGGAAAACTCTAAGCTCAATGAGTATTCCTGCAGGCTGACCCAGGGCAAATATTAATTACCTGGGGTGTAGAGAAAGGTTGAGCTTGAAGAGCTAAGCAGGAGAATATTTCTCTTGGGATGTCTTTGCAGTCAGCAGACAGACTAAAGAGGTTGAGACCTAGATGGAGAACAATTCACATTTTAATGTCAAGTTGAATGACTGCACTATTAGGGAACTGGGGAGTGAAACAATGCTTGTTCTGGAAGTATTTTAGGTAACAAAAGCTTTAGCCTCCTTTGTTGAAGTGTGAATATAGCTCATTTGTGGGCATGCTTCAAGACATTAAGGGTTGGAGTGACCAACCATCTTGGCTTCCTGGGACTTAGGGGTTCCTATGGGTTCCTAGGACCAGGGAATTTGTGAACTAACACCAGGAAAGTCCTGAGTAAGCCAGGAAGAGTTGGTTACCTTATTAAGGTACAATTTCTGAGAAAGGTGTATAAGTTGGTTTATTGCTAACATTTCCTGCCAAACTCTAAAAATGTGTGATTTATGTCCACCATCTTATTTCCTAACATTGAACTTCTTCTGCTAAAACCTGGCATCTACTCCTATAATATTTGACAAACTAAAACTAGATTTTCAAGGTCATCAAGACCGACTGCTAATTGTCAAATCCAGTGGCTTTCCCCTTTTCTAGTGGTCCAGGGCACCACTGGATGCATTTTCTATTTTGAACTCTTTATTTTACTTCTGTGTAATGGATTTTTCTGGTTCTACTTCTGTCTTTCCAACCATTTCTCTTTCTCCTTTGTTGCTGCAGTTTCCACCTTTATTCTAGTTCTCTTTCTGTAGTTACTCCTTTAGACACTGTGCTGGTTATTTACCTATTGCATCTCAGTCCTGCGCTGGCTCTTTTATACCCTGCTTTATGCTGCCAGAGCTGGGAGTCAGCAGACTTCTATTTCCCCAGGTTCCCTTGCCAGCTGGCTTGCTGTTAGGTTCTGTCAGTAGAGGCACAGTGGGAGGGCAAAAAGAGGGAAAAAGAGATAAGCCTCCTTCTCATGATTTAACAGTGCGACAGCTGGTTGCTGTAGCAGCAGCAGGATAGAGGTGATTCTCATCTCCAGCAGTGTAGCAGAGGTAATACCTCTTTGAGGTTCCAGCCCTGGTTAATGGTGGACCCAGACCTGATGGTTGATAGCATGCCAACAACACAAAAGCACTTGAAGGCTTGTGGGCTTCAGCCAAGTGGCATTAACCACTTCCATTCAGCAACACCCCCCCCACCCCCGTCTTCCTCCATCTTTTGTTCTTCTAGCCCTTTCAACTCCATTGTAACCAATTCTCAGTAGCTATGTTCAGTTGTTTTAAATACCTAGAGTTCTTTGTTTTCTCCTGACTAGCCCTTGATTGATACAGATGATCTATTCTCAGAAATTCAACTCTTAACAATTTCTTTAAGATTCTGCTTCAGACTTGCATCAAAACCATTTCCAAGACCCATCTACTTGGATGTTTATTAGTCTATACTGTACTGGTCATGTTCCTTAAGAACTTGATTCTCCCCTCCTGATTCCTAGAAAAGCTTCTAGTAATTGAGCTACTGTTCTTTTAATCATTGCCTCAAAAACCTAGTCACCAAATACAGTTTGCCTTTGTATGAAAAATCCAAGATATTTTACATCTGTCACTGTTACCTTTCCCTAGATTCCCTAGTTTAACCTCATGTCTGAAGAGTCACAAAATCTTTCTCTTTTATTAAGAAAACATTATTAATATATTTTCTCTTGTAAGGAGTCACCACTTTGAGCAAGATAATTTATGTACATGATTTCTAAACACTATGATGATTTTAGGATAGATGCTGCAGATGAAGTGAATGAGGCACAGAGAGATTAATTAACATTCCAAAAGTCACATAGGTATTAAGTGGACAAGCCTGGAGGTGAGCATAGGTCCTTTTGACTCCAGAGCCCATGCTTTTTCTTTTAGTGGCTCCCTTTCTAGTCTCTTCAAATTGAACTGCATTTGGCACAATATGCTACTTGATAATTCTAAATTTCACTTTAAAATAACCTGACCCATAGTTAACCTTCAACCAGTATTTAATTAATGGATATATCGAATATGCTATTCCTCTAATTAAACATTTTTATAAAATTTTATCAGCTTTATTGAGGTAAACATGACATATAGTATATGTCACTTATTTAAAGTATACAAGATAATACGTTTTGTCATATATACACCTGTGAAATCACTGTCATAATCAAGATAATGAACATATCCATCACTTCCAAAAGTTTCCCTGTGCCCCTTTGTAATTCTCATTCTCATCTTTCTCTGGCCACACCCCTTACCTTACCTCCCACTGATTGCCAGGAAACCACTGATGTACCTTCTGTCACTATAGACTACTTTGCATTTTCTAAAATTTTATATGAATGTAATTATAAAGTGTATGCTCTCTTTTGTTTGGCCTCTTTTACTTAGCATGAGTATTTGAGACTCATCCATATTTTTGCGTGTTTATTGCTATTATTCCATTGTATGAATAGACCATAATTTGTTGATTCAGTAACCTGATAATGGACACAGTTCTTTCCAGTCTTTAGCTATTGCAAATAAAGCTGCTATGAACATTCATGTATCTCTTTGTTTGGACACATCCTTTTGTTTCTCTTGGGTATGCCTAGGAGTGGAATGGCTAGCTCATGTGGTAGGTGTACATTTAACTTAAGAAACTGACAAACTGTTTTCCAAAGTGCTTGTATCATTTTACCTTTCCACCAGTAGTGTATGAGAATTCCAGTTGTTCCACATTCTTGCCAACACTTGGTATGATCAGTCTTTTTTTTTTTAAGTTAGTCTTTCTACAATGTGTAGTAGTATCTCACCGTGGTTTGATTTTGCATTTCCCTAATGATTCATGATGTTGAGTATCTGTCCTGAGCTTTTTGTCATCCATCTTTGGCAAAAGGTGTGTTCAAATCCTTTGCCCATTCTATATATTTGATTTTTAAAATTATTATTGAATTTGAGAGTTCTTTTTATATTGTGGATACAAGTTCTTTTTTAGATATGTGATTTATAAATATTTTCTCATAGTCTCTATCTTTTATTTTCATTCACGGTGGCTTCCAAAGAGCAGAATCTCTTGATTTTCATAAAGTCCATTTTATCAAATTTTTGTTTGATGGACACTGGTTTGATATTATATCTTAGAAAATTAGGCCTAACACAAGTTCACAAAAATTTGATTTTCTTCAATTTTAGAATTTTTTCCCCCAGAAGTGTTATAGTGTTAGGTTTTACGTTTAGATCTATGATCCATTTCAAGTTAGTTTTTCTATACAGTGAATGGTATAGCTCAAGATTTCTATTTGTAAATAGATCTATCATTTCAGCACCATTTGTTGCAAAGATTTTCCTTTCTCTTTTGAATTGTCTCTGCCCTCTTGTTTAAAATCAATTGCCTATGTGTATATGGATCCATTTCTAGCCCCTTGATTCTGTGCTGATAATGTGTGTCTATGCTGACAACAATGCCATACTGTCTTAATCACTGTAGCTTTTTGATAAATCTTGAGATTATAGGGTAGTTTAACTTTTCCAACTTTGTTTATCTTTTTCAAAGATGTTTTGAATATTTTAGGTCCTTTGCGTTTCTATATTAATTTTGGAATCAGCTTGCCAATTTCTACGAGACTGTACTGGGATTTTGGTTGCGATTGTTCATCTATATATATTTTGGGGAGAATTGACACCTTAGTAATATTGAATCAGTGGTATTTGGTGTAATCACATATTTGTACATTCATCACCCCACTCATTCCCAGAGTACTTTCATTATTCCAATAATAATAATAAACAAAACAAAGCAAAACAAAACTCTTCAACTCGCAACTGTCTATGCCATACATAGCTGCTATTCTTTTTCCTTCTCTCTAGTGTATTTGTATATTTTGTAAAAAACAGTCATATATGCAATATCACCCATATTCGTGTTTTACATGAGGTTTTACTATCTTA
>PVKH010035234.1:0-11752 GCA_004027955.1 Chaetophractus vellerosus | reverse complement strand
GCATGGTCACGGGGTGAAGAATTACTCAATAAATGGGAGAACACTGAATTCCCATCTTGGAGAGCTCTGCCATATTTTCCAGAAGAGTAGCAACATCCCCCTGAGTGCAGGGGCAGTGTCTGGCAAAGGAGGATGAACCACTGATGGGCCCTTGTTATTGATCACTAGCCTTATGAGCCATTGCTGTTGAAATTGAAATAGCCTAGTGTTAAGGGGTACCTAAGAGTTGCCTCTGGAGAACCTCCTTATTGCTCAAATGTGGCCTCTCTCTAAGCCAAACTCAACATGTGAATGCATTACCTTCCTCCCAGCGTGGGACATGACTCCTGGGAAAGGGCCTCCCTGGCAATGAGGGATTACTAAGAAATGCCAACGGGCAGTACGACTGGAAAAGACTTCGAATAAAACAGGGAAATGTTAAAGACAAATGAGTTCACAGGGCTAAGAGACTTCAAAGAGAGTTGGGAGACCAACCCAGAGGTAACACTTATGCACTCCCCAGTAAGACCTCCTAGGCTTCCAATATGGATATCACCCCAAACAGAGGGCCTCCTGAGGGCTTTGGAGATATTCAGGTCCTATATCAGGGCAGATAGCCCCAGAGTTTGGTACCTTACCAGTGGGCCCTAATTTGGAACCCTTGCTCCTGAGAGTGACAGAGACTGACCGAAATATGTCTTCACTGCTCATGGCCCACTGGTCTCTTCTATTCAAACCTATATTTGATGCGAGAGTTTTACGTGTACTTCCAGAGACCAGAGCCTATGCGCTACCCATGTGCCAACTGGGTCCAGAGGCTCTGTGGACCTGCAACTCCTACTCTACAACTCAATGGACTCACCCAGGACACCTAGTGGGGAGATGATGTTGGACGACGGCTATCCTGGGGAATGGAGAGAGCCTGCAGCTGCAGGCAGGATAATCTCTTCCATCGTATCCATGGGACATAAGCCCCCTCTCACTTGGTGGTGGAGGGGACATCACCATCCTAGATTCCTTGGGATTGGGGGAAGAACTATGGACTAGAGTGGACTTGTTGGTGTCCTGTTATAGACTTGTGATACATACAATGGAAGAAATTACAAAATTATGTGGAGCCAGGGTCACTGGACACTTTGGGGGCAGGGAGAGGGAAGGGCAATTGTAATATGGGGTTTTTTTGGGACTTGGGAATTGTCTGGGTGATGTTGTAATGGAGGATATAGGCTATTTTATATCAGCATGTATCATACAGAACTGTATGGGAGAGAGGGTGGTCTACAGTTTGAATGTGATCCATGCTTGATGGCAAACCCCCAAAATGTGTAGATCTATCACAGGCGTTGTGCCACACTGATGAAGGATATGGTTGTGGGAGGTGTGGGAGGGTGGCATATGGGTACTCCTAAAATTTCCGTGTAACATTTATGCAATCAATGTATCCTTAAAAAAAAAATATATATATATATATATATAAAAGGAAAGTATGAAAAAGTGAAGATCTTCAGAAAGGCAACTAAATGAGTAAATGCAAAACCTAACAGTACTGTATCCTCAATACATAGCTCTATTCTTTAGTGGAATATAATTGAATAAGAATCATAGTTCCTGATAATGGATATGTAAAATATAAAGAGGTAATGTGTGACAAAAACAATATAAAGATGGGAAACAGAGGTATGGGGAAGAAAGAACATGTATGCTATTGAAATTAAGTTTGTATCTTTTCAAACAAGTAGGTTATAGACTGAGGTTGTGTAATACAAACTGCAGGGTAATCACCAAGTATTTTAAAAATATAAAGAAATGGAAATGAGAAAGGAATCAATCAGATATATGACAAAAGATCAACTATACACAAAAGGAGGTGCAATAAAGGAAGAGACAAAAAATTTATGACATAAAAAACAAAGGACAAAATGGCTGAAGTAATAACACTGAATATTAATGGATTAAACGCCCCAATCAGAAGGCACAGATTGGGAGAAAGGATAAAAAAGCAAGATACAAATATATGCATTTTATTGATACATATTAATAAAGCATAAATCCATCCAAAGTGTGCAATCAATGGTATTTGATATAATCACATAGTTGTGCATTCACCACTTCAATCATTGTTGAAAATTTTTCATTATTCCAATAATAATAAGAAACAAAAAACAAACAACAACAAAAAACTCATCACTTCTCAACCTCTCTATGCTTTCCCTGTCGTACAAAGCTGCTATTCTGTTTCTGTGTCTCTTGTTTATTTGTATTTACATTTTTAAAAAACAGTCATATATGCAATATTACCCATATTTGTATTTCACATGCGGTTTCACTGTTATACAGTCCCATGTTATACATTTCAGTTTTCCTTCTAGTAATATACATGTCCTTAGAATTTCCCTTTCAACCACTGTCATATCCATATAATAGCTCTGCTAGTTACAAACACTATGATGTGTTTTCACCATTTCTATTCATTTCCAATGATTTAAAACCAACCTGTTTACCAATGCTGCACAGACTAGCCTCAGCTTTCCATTCTCTACCTCCATTCTATTATCTGGTAACCTATATTCTAATTATTAACTCCATGAGTTTACGCAATATATTTAGTTCCTAATAACACAATCATACGGTATTTGTCCTTTTGTATCTGGCTTGATTCACTCAACATAATATCCTTCAGGTTCAACTATGTCATTATATGCTTCACAACTTCATTTCTTCTTACCATTGCATAATATTCCATCGTGTGCACACACGATTTGTTTATCCATTCATCAGTTGATGGTTACCTGGGTTGTTTCCATCTTTTGGCAATTGTGAATAACACCATTATGAACATTGGTGTGCAGATGTCTGTTCATGTCACTGCTCTCAGTTCTTCTGGATATATACCTAATAGTGGTATTGTTGGGTCACGGGGCAAGTCTATACTCAACTTCCTTAGGAACTGCCAAACAGTCCTCCACAGTGGCAGTGCTATTCTACGTTCTCACCAGCAGTTAATAAGCATTCCTATTCCTCCACATCCTCTCCAACACTTGTAGTTTTCTGACTTTTTAATAGTGGTCATTCTAATAGGGGTGAAATGATATCTCATTGTAGTTTTGGTTTGCATTTCCCTAATAGCTAGTGACAGTTGAACATTTTTTCACGTGTTTTTTTTTTCACCATTTGTATTTCCTTTTTTTTTTTTTTTGACAAATGTCTGTCCAAGTCTTTTGCCCATTTTTTAATCAGGTAATTTGTCTTTTTATTGTTGAGTTGTATGATCTCTTTATATACCATGGGATATTAAACCCTCACCGGATATGTGGTTTCCAAATATTTTCTTCCATTGAGTCAGCTGTCTTTCCACCCTTTTGACAAAGTCCTTCAAGGTACAAAAGTGTTTAATTTTGAGGAGGTCCCATTTATCTAGTTTTTCTTTTGTTGCTTGTGCTTTGGGTGTAAGGTTTAAGAAACTACCACCTACCACAAGATCTTGAAGATGTTTTCCTACATTTTCTTCTAGGAGTTTTAGGGTTGTCATTTTTATATTTATGTACTTGATCCATTTTGAGTTAATTTTTGTATAAAGTGTGAGATAGGGGTCCTCTTTCTTTCTTTTGGATATGGATTTACAATTCTCTCAGCACCATTTCTTGAATAGACTATTCTGGTCCAGCTGGGAGGGCTTGACAGTCTGGTCAAAAATCACTTGACCGTAGATGTGAGGGACTATTTCGGAGTTCTCAATCCAGTTCTATTGGTCAATCTGTCTGTCCTTATGCCAGCACCATGCTGTTTTGACCACTGTAGCTTTATAATATGATTTGAAAGTCAGGAAGTGAGAGTCCTCCAACTTCATTCTTTCTAAAGACATTTTTGGCTATTCGGGATCCCTTACCCTTCCAAATAAATTTGATAATTGCTTTTTCCATTTCTGTAAAAAAAAAAAAGCTGTTGGTATTTTTATTGGGATTGTGTTGAATCTGTAAATCAGTTTAGGTAGAACTGACATCCTAATAATATTTAGTCTTCCAGTCTATGAACACGGAATATCCTTCCCTTTAAGTATTCTTTTAGCACATTTTATAGTTTTCTGAATAAAGGTCCTTTATGTACTTGTGTAAGTTCATTTCTAAATATTTGATTCTTTTAGTCACTGTTATAAATAGAATTTTTTTTTCTGCTTTCCTCCTCAGATTGCTCATCAGTAGTGTATAGAAACACTACTGAATTTTGCGTGTTAATCTCATATCCCACCACTTTGCTGAACTCATCTATTAGTTCTAGTAGCTCTGTTATGGATTTTCCAGGATTTTATAGGTATAGTATCATATCAGAAAATATTGAAAGTTCAAATTCTTCATTTCCTATTTGGGTGCCTCTTATTTCTTTACTAGCCTAATTGCTCTAGCTAGAACTTCTAGCACAATATTGAGTAACAGTGGTGACAGTAGGCATCCTTGTCTTGTTCCTGATCTCAGTGGGAAAGCTTTCAGTCTTTCACCATTAAGTACAATGCTAGCTGTAGGTTTTTCATATATGCACCTTACCATATTGACAAAACTTCCTTCTATTCCTATCTTTTGGAGTGTTTTGATCAAGAAGGATGCTGTATTTTGACAAATACCTTTTCTGCAGCAACCGAGAGGATCATGTGATTTTTCTTTTTCAACTTATTAAAAATCAATTTACTAATTGATTTTCTTGTGTTGAACCACTCTTGCATTCCTGGGATAAAACCCACTCGATCATGGTGTATAATTCCTTTAATGTGCTTTTGGATTCGGTTTGCATGAATTTTGTTGAGGATTTTTGCATCTATATTCATAAGAGATATCAGTCTATAATTTTCTTTCTTCATAGTATCTTTAACTGATTTTGGCATTAGGGTGATGTTGGCTTCATAGAATGAGTTTGGTAGTGTTCTTTCCTGTTCAATGTTTCAGAAGAGCTTAAGAAAGATTGGTATCTTATGTCTTAAAACGATTAGTAGAATTTACCTGTGAAGCCATCTGATCCCAGGCTTTTCATCTTTGGGAGGTTTTTGATGACTGCTAAAATCCCTTTACTTGCAATTGTTTTTTTTGAGGTCTTCTATTTCTTCTAGGGTCAGTGTAAGTTGTTCGTGTGTTTCTAGGAATTTTTCCATCTCATCTACATTGTCTAGTTTTTTGGTGTACAGTTGTTCATAGTATTCTCTTACGATCTCTCTTATTTCTATGGGGTCAGTGGTAATGTTCCTCTTTCATTTCTGATTTTATTTACTTGAGTCTACTTCTTTTCTTTGTCAGTCTACCTAAGGGTTTGTCAATTTTGTGGATCTTCTCAAAGAACCAACTTTTAGTTTTGTTGATTAACTCCATTGTTTTTTGTTTTTGTTGTTGTTGTTCTTGATTTCATTTATTTCTGCTCTGATCTTTACTATTTCTTTCCTTTGGCTTGGTTTGGGATTAGTTTGTTGTTCATTTTCTAGTTCTTCCAGGTGAGGTGTGCAGATAGATCTTCAATTTTAGCTCTTTCTTCTTTTTAATGTAAGCATTGAGGGCTATAAATTTTCTTCTCAGCACTACCTTTGTGGTGTCCCATAGGTTTTGATATGTTGTGTTCTCATTTTCCTTCATCTCAATATATTTACTGAATTCTTTTGCATTTTTTTCTTTGACCCATATATTTGTGAATTTTCCCTTTTTCCGTCCATTATTGTTGTCCAGCTTCCTTCCGTTATGATCAGAGAAAGTGTTTTGTATAATTTCAGACTTTAAATTTATTGAGAGGGAAGCAGATGTGGCTCAAGCAATTAAGCTCCTGCCTCCCACATGGGAGGTCCTGGGTTCAGTTCCCAGTGCCTCCTGGAGGAGAGCAAGATAGCGAGGTGGCACATCAGGCAGGCATGGCGAGCTGATGCAACAAGATGATGGAACAAGGAGACACAAAGGGGAAAGACAATGAGAGACACAGCAAAGTGAGGGGCTGAAGTGGCTCAAACAGTTGAGCGCCTTTCTCCCACATGGGAGGTCCCAGGTTTGGTTCCCAGTGCCTGCTAAAGAGAAGATGAGCAGATACAGAGAGTACACAGAGAGCAGACAGTGACCACAAACAATGGGGGGGGGGAAATAAATAAATAAATCTTAAAAAAAAACAACAACATCAAAAATAAATTTATTGAGACCTGTCTTGTGACCCCAACACATGGGTCCATGAGCACTTGAAAAGAATGAATAGCTTGCTATTTTGGGGTGTAATGCTCTATATATGTCTATTAGGTCGAGTTCATTTTTCATATTATTCAAGCTCTCTGTTTCTTTATTTATCATTCTGTCCAATGCTGAGAGTGGTGTATTAAAGTCTCCAAATATTACTGTTGCCAGTGTGTCCCTCATGTACCTTGGGGCACCAAAGTTAGGTGCCTAAATATTTATTATAGTTATTTCTTCTTGGTTAATTGTCCCCTTTATTAATATATATAGTGACCTTCTTCATCCCTTATAACAGTTTTGCATTTAAAATCTATTTTGCCAGATATTAGTATCACTTTCCAGATCTTTTTTGGTTACTATTTGCATGGAATATCTTTTTCCAATGTTTCATTTTCAACCTGGTTGCGTCCATAAGTCTGAAGTGAGTCTCTTGTAGACAGCATATGGATGGCTCATATTTTTAAAATCCATTCTATCAGTCTATGTCTTTTGGGGAGTTCAATACATTAATATTCAATATCATTACTGTAAAGCCATTACTTACGTCATGCCTTTTGTCCTTTGGCTTTCCATTGTCATATCTTACTATTGTCTGTCTTTTTAACCCTTTAATTTACCCTTTCTAATAATCTTCATTTCTGTACTCTTCTCCAAGTCTCTTGCCCTTGTTTTTTCCTTTCAGACTGTAGCACTCCCTTTAGTATGTCTGTAATTCTGGAATTTTGGTAACATACTCTCTCAGTTTTTTGTCTGTGAAGACTTTAATCTCACCCTCAGTTTTGAAGGACAGTTTTGAGAAATACAGAATTCTTGGATGGCGGTTTTTCTCTTTCAGTACCTTAAATACAACATACCTCTTTCTTCTCACCTCCATGGTTTCTGATGAGAGGTCGGCACTTAATCTTATTGAGGTTCCCCTGCATGTGATGCTTTGTTTTTCTATTGCTGCTTTCAGAATCCTCTCTTTATCTCTGATATTTGTCATTCTGAGTAGTAGGTGTCTTGGGGTAGATCTATTCAGATTTATTGTGTTTGGGGTGCACTGTCTTTCTTGGATATTGATGTTTATGTCTTTCATAAGGGTTGGGGAGTTTTCAGTCATTATTTCTTCCAATATTCTTTCTACCCCTTTTCCATTCTCTTCTCCTTCTAAGATACCAATAATGCGTGTTTGTGTGTTTCGCATTATCATTCAAATCCCTGAGACCCTGTTCCATTTTTTCCATTCTTTTCTCTTTCTGTTCTCCTGTCTTTTCCAGTTCAGATGTCCTATCCTCAAAATCACTAATTCTGTCTTTGAGCAGCTCAAATCTGCTCTAAATTTTTTTTTAAAGGATGTACAGGGGATTGAACCTGGGACCTACCAAGTGGGAAGCTGGTGACAACAGCTTGAGCCACATCTGCTCCCTCTAATGTATTTTTTTAATGAAGATGACATCCCCCCCCAAGATGGCTCCCTCATCTGTTTGTTCATTGTCTGTTTGTTGTCTGCTTGTTTTTGTTTTTGTTTTTGTTTTTTTTGCTCAATGTCTGCTCACTGTCTTCTTTAGGAGGCACCGGGAACCAAACCTGGAACCTCCCATGTGGGACGCAGGCACTCAACTGCTTGAGCCACATCTGCTCTGCTAATGTATTTTTAATCTCATCCATTGCGTCTTTCATGTGTCTTTCATTCCCATAAGCTCTGTTACTTTTCTTTGCAGGCTTTCAAATTGTCCTTTATACTCACCCAGTGTCTTCTTAATATCCTTTATCTTAGTCATATTTTCCTTCAATTCTTTGAATTGATTTAGGAGATTTATATGATTATCATTGATTAAATGTTATCATTGCTTAACTCTTGTATCTCATCAGGATATTTGGTTTGTTCCTTTGGCTGGGCCATCTATTCCTGTTTCCTAGTGTATTAGTCAGCCAAAGGGGTGCCTTTGCAAAGTTACCAATAATTGGTTGGTTTTTATAAAGGGTATTTATTTGGGGTAGAAGTCCACAGTTACCAGGCCATAAAGTGTAAGTCTCTTCCCTCACCAAGGTCTATTGCCACATGTTGGAGTAAGACCACTGCCGACGTTTGCCAGGGTTCAGGCTTCTTAAGTTCCTCTCTTCCCAGGGCTGCGTTTCTGCATTTCTCTCCAGGATTAGCTCTTTTGCTTTCTCCACAGTTCAGTTGTAGACTATCAGTCGAACAGTTCACTTCTCTTCTCCTGGGGCGTCCTCTTCAACATCAGAACTGCTTCTCGAAAATCTGCTTCTCAAATCTGCTCCCTCTGTCTTTTGCCTTGACTTTTACACTTGAGACCATACCCACTGAGGGACGGGGCTCAACACCCTAATGACGTGGCCCAGTTAATGCCCTAATCATAACCTAATCATGCCCAGATTAACAGATTGGTTTACAAGCATGATTCAATTTATATTTTTGGAATTCATAATTACATAAAACTGCCAAACCATTACACCTATAGTGGCTTGTAATTTTTTGCTGCTGTCTAGGCATCTGAATATGTTGATGAATTTACTCTGATGGCCAATTTCTCTCTTGCCTAGTTTTTTTTTTTTTTTCCCCTACAGCTCTTCTTTGATTCTTGATTCAACTTATTCTAAGTCTTTAAAATTTACCAGCTTAATTTATCAAAATCAGGGCAGGGACTCACTAATGGGTCACAGATTTTCTCCCAGGGGTGGGGCTGAAGAGAGACCTAAAAGCAGTTTTTCTCCATGCAATTTCTCGGCCGGCCATCAGATGGTGCTCACTGGTGAACCTTTTGACAGAAGTGTTTCTTTCAACCTCCGTTTTCCCATGTTTCTTGTCTGGCCATAGACGAGATTCAATGCAGGCTCTGCTGGCATAATTCACTGAAGACAAGCCCTCCGACTCATACTCCTTTCCTTGTAACAGCTGACAGAGAGGAAGGTGTCTGTTCCCCTTCTCAGTCAGCTGCAGTGAGCCAGGTTTTCTATCCAGGCTTAATTAATATCTTGAGGGTAGGGAATGGGACCCTTTCCTGATTGCCACAGGGGTTTAGTAACTCATGTTTGTTGTTTTGGATTCTTCGATCTCCATCCCTCACCCTCCTGGGAGTTGCACATCACTGCCCTGGTCTGCTGAGCCCTAAAGCAGGTACCTTGGGCAGCTTTTAGCCCTTTTTCCATTGTCTTTGTGAGACAGTAGATACCTACCTGGCTACTCCAATACCATATTCCTAGAATTCCTCCAACTATATGTTGTTTACAAGAGTCTCACCTTAGACCCAAAGACACAGATAAGTTGAAAGTGAAAGTGTAACAGCCATAATCCATGCAAATAGTAAACAAAAGAGAGCTGGGGTAGCTATATTAATATCAGACAAAATAAACTTTAAAAAGCAAAAGCTGTTGCAAGAGACAAAGAAGGACACTATATATTAATAAAAGGGTTAATGCACCAAGAAGAAATAACAATCATAAATATTTATGCACCTAACCACAGTGCCTCAAATTCATGAGGCAAACACTGGCAAACTGAAGAGAGAAACAGACATCTCTACAATAAGAGTTGGAGAGTTCAATACAGCACTTTCATCAATGGATAGAACATCTAGACAGAAGATCAATAAGGAAACAGAGAACTTGAATAATATGATAAATGAACTAGACCTAACAGACATGTACAGAACACTGTACCTTAAAACAGTAGGATACACATTCTTCTCAAGTGCACATGGATCATTCTCTAGGACAGACCACATGTTACATCACAAAGCAAGTCTCAATAAATTTAAAAAGGCAAATTATTCAAAGCATCTTCTCTGACCACAATGGAATGAAGATGGAAATCAATAACAGACAGAGAATTGGAAAATCCACAAATATATGGAAGTTAGATAATACATTCTTAACCAATGGGTCAAAGAAGAAATAACAAGGGAATTCAGTAAATACCTTGAGATGAAAACAAAACAAAACAAAACAAGAGCACAAGATATCAAAGCTTATTTCCCTCAGAGGGAAGTTTATAGACCTAAATGCTTACATTATAAAAGAATAAAAAGAGACAATTTTTTCCCAACTGAGTGATCTTTGCCCTCTTGTCAAAAATTAGTTGGCCACCTCTCAATTAGAGGTGGAGTGGGCATCACCATCCCAGAATCTTCAGGATTGGGGAATAAAATATGGACTAGAATAGACTTAGTGGTATTCTACGATAGACTTATTATGATTCTAGCAAGGGAAGAAATCATATCATTGATGTGGAGATGGTGGCCACTGGAGATGCTGAAGTCAGGCAGAGAGAAAAAGAGGTATAATATGGGGGCATTTTCAGGACTTGGAATTGACCTGAATGACACTGCAATGACAGATACAGGCCATTATATAACCTGCCATAACCTAAAGAATTGAGTGGGAGAGAGTGTAAACTACAACATAAACTACAATCTATGCTTAGTGACAATGCTCCAAAATGTGTTCATCAATTCCAATGAATGTACCACACTAATGAAAGAAGTTGTTAATGTGGGGAAAAGTGGGAGGTGTGGGGAGTGGGGCATATGGGCCTCCCTTATATTTTTTCTATTGTTTTTTTTTTTTTTTTTTTTTTACCAGGAGGTCCCGGGGATTGAACCCAGGTCCCTCCATATGGGAGATGGATGCCCTACCATCTGAGCTACATCCATCCCCCTATATTTTTTTATGTAACATTTTATGTAATCTAAGTATCTTTTAAAAATAAATTAAAAAATATTTTTAAAAAATTAGTTGGCCATAAATATGAGGGTTGATTTCTGAGCTCTCTAAGTCTTTTCCATTGGTCAATATATCTGTCTTTGTGCCAGTACCATGCTCTTTTGATTACTGTGGCGTTGAAACAAGTTTTAAGATTGAGAAGTAGGAGTCCTCCAACTTCATTCTTTTACAAGATGGCTTATCTATTGGCCCCTTACTCTTCCATATAAATTTGATGATTGGCTTTTCCATTTTTGCAAAGAAAGTTGTTGGAATTTTTATTAAATTGGGTTGAACTTTTGTGCTTCAAATGACTTTGCTAAGACAGTGAGGTAGCTATACTAATATCTTACTTATTGGGAGAATATTTTCAGAAACCACATATCCAATAAGGGTTTAAGCTCCATGTTACATAAAGAGGTCATACAACTCAACAATAAAAAGACAAGCAACTCAATTTTTTAAAAAGGCAAAAGACTTGAATAGAGGGAGCAGATGTGGCTCAAGCAATTGAGCACACGCCTCCCACATGGGAGGTCCAGAGTTCGGTTCCCAGTGCCTCCTAAAGAAAACAAACAATGAACAGAGAACGAGCAGACATCGAGCAAAGACAACAAGCAGACAACAAGGAAAAAACACTATGAGCAGACAATGAGCAAAAACAACGAGCAAAACCAAAAAATGAGCAGGGAACAGATGTGGCTCAAGCAGTTGAGCACCCGCCGGGTTCGGTTCCCAGTGCCTCCTAAGGAAAAAATAAACAGACAATGAAGAAAAAAAAAGAGCAGAAAATGAGTTCAAACAACAAGCAGACAATAAGCACTAACAATGAGCAAAAACAATAAGCAAACAGACAAGGGAGCCATCTCAGGGGTGGGGGGAGG